>BDJD01003380.1:69393-79523 GCA_002564525.1 Rosa multiflora
AAAAAGAGAATGAAACTAATCTGGAGCTAAGAAAAATAAAAGGAAACCCATGATGGAGTTTTGGCTGGAGATGTGTGTGTTCTCTGTCTTCTGTCAATGCTTCTTTATATAGAGGTGGACTTGCTGGGCGACCAAGCGGACGTGAAGTCTTTCCATCGAACTCAAATTGCTTGCTTCAATCTCATTAGGACTCCTAATGCATATATACTAAAGGCTCAAGTCATCAACTAACATATATGCATGATATATATGGCTTCTCAATATTTGATCATGCAATTAAGCATTGCACCACGTCATGCAGTAGAAACCCACTCAAATTCAATAAGTATTGTGCATGATTACATTGCTTTGGAGTGTTTGATTACCACCAAAATACATTGACTTTAATTAGTTCCAACGTTTTTGCTTGCTGCATGGAATTCTTATCTTCCCTCCCATACTTCTAGTTGGAACAAATCTCTTCTTCTTAGCCTCATCAAGATAATCATGCTAATAATTAAATAAATCATTAGTAATTATCTTAATTTTGTCTTTTCAGCAGTTGCAATTCGATGGAATGGAGGTTCGAATAAACCGGGTGTAAACAAAGGTACCTTCTGTGAATCCTTTTTCATTTGAAAAAACCTAACATGTTGATTTACTTCTTATTTCTTGATAACAACACATTATACACTTTATCGCCAATACATTGACATTGCTAATTTTCCTTCTCTCCCAGATTCGCCAGAAATAACAACAAATTTATGCTTTCAAATACTACTATATTCAGGTATGTCTTGAACACATACTATTCGATTTACCTATTTCACATATGATCGCTCTAATTGTATTATGTATTTGCTTGAGATTCAATTACAATACAACTTCATTATGTATTTACTTATGCAAATACTTAATTGAATTGCAGGTCTGACAACGCACTGTAGCCATCCATAAAAAAGTTCTGATGCACGGAGCACATTGTAATGGAAAAATTTAGGTAAAGTGTGCCTGACCTCAAAAGGTAGCTTACCTAAATTTCTCCACCATTACCAAAAAATTTGACACTATACCAAATGTACAAAACAAACCAAAGCTTTTGTACTATATAACATTACAAAATCAATAATATTCTTATGTACAGAAACAATTAGTTTTCTAAGCAATTCATCGATAATAGTAAATCCCGCAGCATAGAGCGGGCAATTTTGCTAGTGTTTTCAGTATCAATAATCATCAAAAAGTGATTTGTATATCATAACAATCAAAGCCAATATGAAGATGGATCTTAGGAAAACAAGAATAACATTATTCAACACCTGTTTTCTATTCTTAATATGCCTGAAGTTCCTCTCCTTCCTTCTTCAATCAAAGCACTACGAGCTGACATAATCCCATTAGGAAACAAAGAATCATCAAAAACAGTACAATCAGCCCAGTCCTTGAGAAACTCCTCCTGGCCCCAAATATCCGGAATCCAGACCCGACCCGCCACCTCAACCCGGTGCTTTCTCAACCTCTCACGTCCACTATCTTCTGCTACTGCCAAGACCTCATCACAGCCTTTACTGGGTTCTTCTGCTGCACCCACTTGAGCCAAAGCCAGACCTAATATTGTAATCTCCTCATTTCTTGACCTAGCTGACTCAATCTCTTCTTCATTATCTTGATCCCTCTTCGGAGACGTACTTCCTTGCTCGGTAGTACTATCATTCTGAGAATGGGAGATGATGCTTTCCTTGGCCTGAAGCAGTGGAAGAGAAGGGCTAGTTTGGTCGTTGAGTACCAAAGAAAGTTGAAGCTGGTGAGCCATTTTCAGTAGGCTGGCTTTACTTTCATGCAACAGTGGAGGAACAGGGATGAATGTGTACTTTGCTGCTATTGCTAGCTGATTCAGCTTCTTCTTCTCCTCGTTTGCCCAACCCTTTTTGGTGTGTCTGTGTTGTCTTCTAGTTTGAAGAAGAGGGTGCATAGAGATATAGGTAGGGGAGGGAGGTGAGGGCTTTAATCGCTTTGTGTGTGTTAATAACTTAATAATGCAAAGCAAGAATGGGTGGGGGGGTTAGTTTACACGTCCACGTTTCAAGCCTTTTTTTGTATGGTAAGTGACAAATGTACGTGTCTTGGTTCAGATTTCAGTCCACATTGTGTGGCTGCTAACTTCTTGTTTTGGAAAACACACAGAAAAGCAAAGGAAAAGGAGGGCGGGGCTTATTATCGATGGGTGGTGATATATATTATGCTGATCAATCATTTCCCATCTTTTTAGTGTTGATCTTGTACTACTGTAATTTTTAAATTTATTTAATTGTTTTTCTTGTTATCTATAAAAGATTATATTTTAGATTTATGGCTCGAGAATTCAGGATGAATTATATTTTATATTTATGAAAAAAGAAAATGAACGTTCATTCAAACCCTAAATTAACAATTGCCATGAATATAAACAGATTTTTTCTCTTTCTTTTCAGCTTCCTTGGATGGGATTTTGGAGGATTGTGAGGCTGATTTTGATTTGGGTAAGCTGTTGGCCAATGGGATTGTGGAATTTTATTAGGGGAATTATATGTTCATGAACATTTGCACACAGTTTAGTTTGGTACGTTGTATTCAATACAGGATGTAGACATTCTGGGGATCCCAAAAAGATATTTTCAGTTGTTCACGGTGACCACTTGCAGCCCATGGTTTTCTTTCTCCTCTCTTTGAAATTTATGTCGATCTCCATCAGACAACCAAGTTGTGTATGAGTCCGATTCAGACACAGACACACACACACACGGGATGTTTGTATATATGCATATGCATGCATATATGAATGTATCGATGCATGTATTGTCTATCCTATTTAGAACTTTGCAATTTGCATAGTTTGATAATTCTATTGTGATATGATGGTATATATCTAGGGGTGGGCACAAATGACCGAAAAACCGAAAAACCGAAAGGAATCGATCCGGACCGGACGGTTCGGGTCCGGTTTTACACTGAGAATTACTGTTTTCGGTCCGGTTCGGTCTCATATGTAGAGTTGCCAGTCCGGTCCCGGTTCCTGACTTCCGTTGAGCTCTTGGACCGAAAAACCCGAACACTACAACAAGTGGGCTTTTTTCTGTTTTGAGAATAACCACAAGTAGGCTTTGGATACCATTTTACATCTTTTTATGCACCCACATTTTAATTAATCCTAAGTTGGTGACAGCACTCAATCATGAGTGCTATTTTTAGTATTTTTTTTCTCTCCCTCCTTCCCTCTCTCTGTCTGTCCCCTCTCTTTATTTCTCTCTCCTATTTTTTCTCCATCTCCCGTTGCAGAGAGCAGCAGCAGCCTCTTATTCTCTTAATCATTAACCATATCCTTTTCGGGTGATTTTGAGGGTGCTTTTGCGGGTGATTTTGAGGAAGCAGACGAGAAGGAAGAGGAGGAGGGAGAAGGCGGTGGTGGCTGCGAGTGGGACGAGGAGATGGGTGCAGTGGGGCTGCGGTGGCTGAGAATGACAGGGTTGGGTGATTGGGCGCATCGTGAGGTGAGGAAACTGCGTAAAGGTCGAGTCTTTGGGTGTTGGGTGTGATGTAAAGGTTGAGTCTTCGTTAATGGTGGATTTTTTTTCAGAGGAAGAGGAGGAGGAGAAGGAGGAAGAAGAAGAATAAGAAGCAGGAGGAGGAGGAACTGAAAGCCCGAATGAACCGGCACGTTTTGTGTCGGTCCGGGTTTAGGCCGGTCCCCGTTCTCTGCAACTGCAAGTCCGGTCCTGGTTTAGCTTTGCCGGTTCCGGTCCCTGTAAAAGCAGTGCCGGTCTGGGACCGTGCCCAGCCATATATATATCAGACTCATCTCCAATAAAGCTTCAAACTACTAAGGTTTTGGTGCAACAGTTCAACTCACTTTAATTTATGAAATAGTAGTTACATTCATATCTCCACATTACCTGTTGCTCAAAATTTTATCACCAAATTTTCAGTTTTGCCCATATATATATATTTTTCTTTTCTTTACCTTCTTCGACTTCCTTACCTCTACCTCCTCACCAGATCTGACTTGTGTTTCTTTAGCAACGACTTCATTGTGAGAGAAAGACAGAGAGGTTGATGAATAAATAGAATACAGAGGAGGATCAAGGAAAAATATCAATAAGGAAGATAACTTGGGATTCAAGTTTGGAAAAATGTAAAGGGGAAAGGATATGACTATATGAGGGTTGGGCCTTTGTGTTGTGCGGAAGCGTAACAAACACAATATTGATATAGAACTAGATGAGTGACCAAACAACGAAAAAGAAAGCAAACACAAGAATTTATAGTGCTTCACTCAATCAATGTGATTGAGCTACGTCCACTTCGGAGCCGGCGAGAAATTTCACTATAATCAATTGGAGAGAATACAATTAGAGTTTGAGAATAAACTCTCTGCCCAAAACCCTAAATACAATTAGGTTAATTGTCTAATCTCTCACACCCAAAAAACAATCCCTGCGGCAGCAATACCTTGCTATATATATTCCCTAATTAACTTAGGGATGCATATATAACCTAATTAACCTAGGCAGCCCATGGGTCCTTCACATTTGATTTTGTCCACCAATCAAATTAAAGCCAATATTCAATACTTTGAGTGTTGTGAAATTGCAGTTCAATGTCATCCAACAAATCAAGTCGCAAAATTAATGAATGCATGCATCTGTTTGACTATGAAGAAACAAATGTAAAACTTAATAAGAAAACAAAACACAATTGATTTTAGTCTGTAGATAACTCTGACTGCATGCAGTTTACAAGCGAGGCAAAGTAAATCTAGTTTTTTTAAACAAAGATTCAACCCATCACTATATTTTCATAATTAGTAACAGATAGGAGCCCGATGTGCTCATATTTTCCTATATTTCTATGCCTCTTAATCTTGGTATTTATGTTTAGTTCTCCTTATTTATGATTCATTTACATGTTTTAGTGTTTGTAGGTTTGTTTCATAGAGAGAAGAAAATAAGCCAAAATGAGCTAAGTAGGATTGAAAGGCAATGTGCAATCTGAGACTGGGAATCTGTCTGTGCAGAACATCCAACTTCACCGAATTACTGGGAAATGGTCGGATCGAATCAGACAATGAGCCTTATATACATGGAAAGCTACAAATGTTTACCTTCTGTAGAATTTTACAGATCTTGATTTCAATACTTCTGGAGAAAGTTATGATTATTTGAGTGAAGATAGGTCAGAACATGAAATCTGTTCGGGAATTTACAACCATTCGTGGAGAACTCAAGTTCCGTGGCACAAGATCATTAATCCTAATGTTTCAAGGAAGTTAATTCAGATGAGAATTCAATGATGAGCTTATTCCTGCTTCTACGAGAGATATTTCAAGGTTTTCCCATTCCAAATGAAGAAAGGAATCTAAAACCAAGTTTTTTACAAGGAAACATGAAGCCAAAGATGAGCAGAAATCTTCCCTATATAAGAGAGCACGAATTTACATGAGAAAGGAGTCTCGGGAGCACAATGTATACGCCTAAGGAGCAGAGACGACTCATCCATCTTCCGTTTCTTTTCCTTTCCATTCTTTTTATGTTTTTCCTATGTTATTAGTTATCTTTTGTTAAACCTTTTCTAGGGTTAGGATGATGCCCTATCATGATTGTTTTTGTACTTTGATGTTTTATTGATGGATTTATAGTTTCTTTACGATGAATGTTTAATCACTATTTGAATTAATGTTTTATATTTAAGTTCTTTGATTGATCACCTTAGAGCTTTGCATATAGTAATTGGAAGACAAATTTGAAGCAAAGATGCAATATAATTTGACTAGCTTCTTGTGATTAAGTGTGGTAAATTACATTATTACTTGAGAAAGACTAATGGTTCGCTTGATTCCCTTGTTTTCTAAAGCGTAATGAGTCTTGCATGTTAAATTTATACCTGAGAAGGATAAACTGCATAGTTAGGATATAAGATCTTTACCCGAGAGAGAGAGCATCATACACTTAAGGAAAACTATAAATGGTCTAGAGTGCCTGAGAATGACTTAGATACGGGAATTATCATATAGAGAAACAAAAGAATCTATTAATTACATTGAAACATAAATATGATTGTTAGTGGTTGATTTTGAAACCCTAGGTTTTATCATTATTTGTTTATTTCTTTAATTTTCACAGTATTTGTTTAGTTGAAAACCTTAAAACCATATCTTCTTTAGTTTGATTGTTTTTGTGTTTTTGTGTTTGGATTAATTAAGTTAAGATTTAAATTGATTATCAATTCTCAGTTGGAACGACCTCGTACTTGCACACTATATTAAGGACGATTCGTGCGCTTGTGAATTTTAATTAAAATTTCACAACAGAGTCCTCCAATTAATTAGGTGGACTTGGTGAAACTTTAACTTCCGGTCAGGGACTCTCAAAAGGGACTTGCCAATTCCAATAGAGAGACATATGCAGCATGCATTCTGTAACAAAAGGTAGGGTTGGCTAAGGAAAATATATATGTATATATAATATGGAAATGAAGGTTTAACTTCATAAAAGACATTTTAATAATATTTACTCTTAATAGTATTTGGAGATTTTGAGGAAAAATCCCACCATCTCTCTTACCAAGTGAAGCAATTTCAGATTCACATTACTACCTACTATGTGATACCCATAGAAGTAGTACGCCACCTAAATCTCGATGTACAACAATCACTACTGATTGAACTTGAAATTAATTGATTAAAAAAAAAAAACCTTTAAATTAACGAAGTGCAAGTATGGAATTGGAAGAGTTCAAAATACACTCTCAAGAAACTAAAGCTCAAACAAAGTAATGAAATCCATTAAATGAGTGTGAATGATTTGAATGCTAGCTGTGTGTTGTAATTAAGCATCACAAGACCTAACCCATAAATGCTCAAATATGTGGATGTCTATAACTTTGAAGGGAATTGAATAAGGACACGCTAGTACTCACACCAGCTAGAAATATTCTCTGAGTTGGTATTATAGCAAACAATTTCCATAACCACATAATCTTCCTTTGTTCCAACAAGCCGAGTTGGCCACATAGTAAAGCACACTAGAAACATAGAACAAGACTGATGAGATGTAGCCACCAACCTCTTCCGAAATGATTTATGAAAAAGGAGGAAAACCAGAGACCACTCATCATTTCGGTGAGGACGCGTTCCTGTGATAAAGGAGATCTTGACAGGTTATATAAGTTTCCACTCCTTATTTAGAAAAAGGAGCTTCAGGAGTGGTCCAGAGCTCCCCATTTAAGAAACATACACACAAATGGTCCGTTAGACTAACCTTGTGTCAATGGTGTGGTATGAAGCAGTGGCCCAAATCTATATACCTTCAGTTAAAATAAATTTTTCTTTGATGAGGATTTGCAATACTTTGATTAGTATGAACTTGCCGGAAGATTTAGTTTAAGAACTCTTGTAATTACATCTTTACATGTGGAAATCTAATGGAAAGTAGGCTCTTGATATATGGCAAAGTGAGGTTGCAGCAATGGGGAGAAGGCAATGTAGAGAAATGAATAAAATTATATAGCCAACTAAAACAAACCACGTATTACACTGAAATCCAAAAATACCTTGTTAGTTAATGTGTCTTTTTTCTATTGGCTGATTGGACCAATTTCGATGGTCTAATACAAGATTTTCTCTTATTATACTAATTATACTCTACACTCTTCGATTGTCTTCTGATATATAATATTAACTTACTATTGTAGGAGAATGGAATTGTGTTTATTATTGATAATATGAGCCCTTTAAATAGGGAGTTACAAGGTACCCAAAAAGGTAATAGAATCTGATTACAATTGAATACCTAGAACATATTCCTATTACAACTCTAAACCCTAGTTTGTAGAGGCACACATTATGTCGATATCCTTCAACACTCCCCCTTGTGCCGCTCAAACTTGGTGATGACGCTTTGATTGTTGCCTCGTTAAAAACCTTACCAGGTAACAAAAACCTTGTGGGACAAAAATAACCCTGGTAGAAGGACAAAAAGAGCACAACACGTCCTTCACTCTTCGAGATCGAACATGTAGACATCATGTCTCCCCCTGATGTCAATATCTCCCCCTGATTGCTACAATCATGGGAGTTCGGATAACTTTCTCAATCCGATGCTCTTCACATGTTTCTCGAAGGTGGATTTTGGTAACGACTTAGTAAATAAGTCCGTTACATTATCCTCTTATCGGATTTGGTTCACTTCAATATTTAGAAGTGCTTGTTGTCATTTCGATGGAGGGGAGGAGGAGCACGGAAGGTGGCATTCTGCCTTGTGGAGTCCGATCCTACAATTCCGTTGTTTCTCTTCTCTCTGTAGGGATAAAACAAGCTCATATCAATCGTACCTCTCAAATATCAAAAGATTGTCTTTATACCAATCTAATGGCGTTGCGTTGGCGCGGGGCTATGTCCCAGCCAACAAGTTCATAATAATTGAGGTGTCCGGTCTTGTATTGTGCTAAGTACAATAATGCGCCTATTGTACATAAGTAAGCACTTCTGCTATTAACACGTCTTCGTCATCATCCCTGGGACGAAACGGATCCCTTTTAGGGCCAAGACTACGGACGACCATGGTGCGTCTTTGACTTTATCAAAAATGTCAATTGACACGGTATACAAGTTCTGAATCTAGACAAAACCGTGTTCTCCCAAGGTCCTTCCTCTCAAACTCGGATTTCAGGTATTCAGCGGTTTCCCTTAACTCTCAAGGGTTCCAATTATGTTTATCAACATAAATGTTTATCAACATAAACCGCGACAATTGCAAATCCGGAACTTGTCATGGAAACGCGTGGGCATAGTTCATCATATCCCTTCCCAATCAAGTAGTCATTTTAGTGAGCATTTCAACCTCGTTGCAAATACGCTCCGTGGTCTAGAGCCACTTGACTTTGGTAAATAAAGTCCACAAGAACCTTCATTATATTCCGTATCTAGATCCCCATAAAGATATAGTGACCACATTCGTAAGCTGCATGTTCAGTTATTTGGAAACTACCAAACTGACAAGGTAGTGGAGTGCAATGACATCCATTACGAGAGAAATATGTCTTCTCGTAGTCGATTCCAGGGCGTTGTGAGAAACCTTACGCCATAAGGTGAGATTGCCATCTCTTTTTCTCATCACGCTATCTAACGAAAACCTACTAATGTCAATAGGTTTTATGTTAGGAGGTGTTGGCATCCCAGGCACGAAATCCTTCCTCTTCGTTAGTGAATCCAAGTCAACCTGGATCGCATCTTTCCATTTAGGCCAATTTTCTCTACGTTGGCATTCTTCAACGGAGTAAGGTTCGATATCATTGGTCTCAATAATTCCACGTCCTCATGTACACTAGTGTAGTTCATAGAGATCTCTATTATCAGGAATTGGTTCTAACATTGAGGCATCCCCCAACGATGTCTCTTGGACATAACCACAATCCAAAATATTCTCATGCGACGGATTTAGAGTATCAATGATCAATGGATCAAGTTGTGCCAAACTCGCTCTCTTCTTAGGGCGAGAAGCCATCGAATCTATGAGTCTCCTACTCTCTCTAGCGGAACCCATGGCCTATGACGCCATTATGCCACTTTTGTGGCGTCACCATACCACCATCCATGGTAGTGGTGTAGTACCCATCTCCTCTGGGTGGCACCATGTCCTCTTGTGGGGACATCAATCCTTGCAGACATGTTTGCAGCAGGTATATGTGATCTCGTCACGTTTAGGGGATCAAGATGAGACATAGTGGGGACAGACCACGACAATCCATGTCGTTCCTGTTGAACATTGACGTTCTAATCTCCCCCTAACGACGGGAAGACTGTCTCATCAAAGTGACAATTCACAAATCCAGCGAAATAGAGATCACATGTCAAGGGTTCTACATAGCGGACTTATAGTTGGAGACTCATGTCCAACAAATATCTATATGCATTCGTTGCAATGACTTATGTTGATGCGCTGTGGCGGCGCAATTGACACATGAACCGCACACTCAAATATGCATAACTACGAGATATTAGACTCGAACCCAGTCACTAGCTGTAACACAAATAAAAGTTGAGTGGCTGCTATGAGTCGTAGACGAATTAGCATAGCTGCATGCGATATTGCATAACCCAAGCGGAAATATTGGTGTGC
>BDJD01003380.1:81637-100851 GCA_002564525.1 Rosa multiflora
TTTTTTTTTTTTTTTTTTTTTCCGGCCCCAGCCCCCCTCCCCCCCCCCCCCCCCCTTTTTTTTTTCTTCTTTTCTTTTCTGGGCCCACTCCTTCCTCTTCTTCTTCTGTGCGTTTCTCCTTTCATTTTCTGTTTTTTTTTTTCTTTCTTTCGCAAGGCAGGCAGGCGGGCAGGTAGGCTTGCAGGGACGCAGGCAGGCAGCAGGTGCGTTGCCAGGTGGCTGGCTGGTGGACTGGGCTGGCTAGTGTGCAGGCAGCAGCGGACTGGTGCAGGTCGCAGGGGTGCACGCGGATGTGCAGGCTGCAGCGCGGGCTGCTGCAGGTTGGTAGGCTGCGGTACTTGGGCTGCAGGAAGGGTTTACGGCAGGGAGCTGCGCGGCTGGTGCAGGGACGTGTGCGGGGACGTGTGCAGGCTGATGCAGGGACGTGTGTTGGATGGTGCGCAGGTTGCAGCTGTGCGGTAGAAAGGTTGCGGTGTGCTGCTGCGGTGGGTTGGCAGGTGCGCTGCGGCAGGAGGTTGGGCTGCAGGAGGCGTGCGGCAGGAGGCTGGGCTGCAGCTAGGGTCTTGTGGGCAAGGAGAGTTTTCGGCAGATTTTTGGGAGAGAGAGTTTTTAGGTTTTTTTTCTTTTAGGCTAGGGTTAGAACTTGTGCTGATAACGTGTTGTAGGAGAATGGAATTGTGTTTATTATTGATAATAAGAGCCCTTTAAATAGGGAGTTACAAGGTACCCAAAAAGGTAATAGAATCTGATTACAATTGAATACCTAGAACACATTCCTATTACAACTCTAAACCCTAGTTTGTAGAGGCACACATTATGTCGATATCCTTCAACACTTACGAGACTTGTTTTACTATTGTGATATATAAATCAGCAGTATGTAGTATTCTTCCGTACAAACGGAGTTAACGTGGCAAGAGTTTCCTGAACCATAATTCTGATCAATACATTCACAAGGTTCATGGGATGCCTATTGGAATCCTTCATGGAAGTTATATATTGGCACATCAGCTAGATCAATGAAATATGTGTCAAAAACTATGCAATCCAAATGAAATGGTTACCGAAAATTCATTGAGGTGAATAACCACTATGAGTGACGGAAGTACTTGTTGAAATGAGTTCTTACTAAAACACCAAGTGTATGAAACACAACTCCTCCAGGTTACAAGTGCATGAGCTGAGTTCTAGCCGCTAAGAAGCACTGATACGAGTACGAGTATCTGGATACGATACGATCGGATACGTGGATATTGCAAATCTTAAATATAGTTGGATACGGGTACGAGAAAGATACGTCAATTAAATTATTTATATATATATATATATATATATATATATATTTTATACTTATCTTCTTCCTAACAGACTAGTGATGAGTGGCAACAACTAATATTTTTTATCAAGGTATTAAAATATCCTTATCATTTTAGCATCAAACCCATAAAACCATCAGATTGTCATAAAAAAAAATTAAAAAAAAAACAGAACCATCAGACTTTTCTAGTCGAATCAAAGCAATCAAACCCATATACCCAAACCATCAGACCTTTCTGGTCGAATCAAAGAAATCAAACCCATAAATCCTTTCATCCTTATCCTTTTATCATCAAACTCATGAAAGCATCACACCCTTAAAACCAATATATCGAAGAACTTGTACCATCACAGAAGCAATCAAATTCATATGGGTAAGAAGAAGAGAGGGGAGAACGTAACGAAGCGAGCCTAATTGAAGCTCCAACCTCCAAGCTCCAGGTGAATCGAAGAAGAGGAGAAGAGAAGAACAAATCTGATTGATCTGTAGTCTGTGGCTTGGGAAGAAGAGGAGAAGAGAAGTGAACGACCAAGCGGCGTATCCGGTTTATTTACATACTACGTATCCGATAAGGATACGGACGTATCCAAACCGTATCCAATCTGGGTCCGCGTATCCGAGCATATCCAAGCCGTATCGTACCCGTATCTCGGATCGATACGGGATACGAGGCCAAATTGCCGTATCCGTGCATCACTTCTAGGACATCGGCTGATAGGTTGAAGCAACCACAAGTACATTACAAAAGAACAGAAAGCATATGGAGGAAGCAATGATTTAGAGAAAAGAGGGTTTTGTAAGAAACCTACTGGCCGGCCAAAATGTGTTAACAAAACTCCGGAGTCCGGAGAATGTCAACTGAATGCTTCACTTGAATGAGTTTCTGGAGTTAGTGAGTTACTACAAGAAACCTTTGCATTAATCTGATTTAAGTCGCAATCACCCAACTCTTCAATCTAGCGTACCAACTGACTTGCATCATCCTACAAGCAAGGAACCCTCGATCATCTAAATGTCTTGTTTGCTTCTCTTGCCAATTCAAGGTCTTTAATCCAAGCTATATTACTATATCAATGATTCGCCTGTACGGTACTTTTCAATGCATAACTGAATTACATAGCTTGCCAACATCATCTTTGCAAACTTATAACATAGGACACTGTCTCTATACATAACTTATAGCCCCCCCCCCACCAAGGTTGAACCAGTATCACAATGTTTGCCGTTATGATTTCCAGTACCTCCAAAGAACCAATAAGTACAATGAATATACATAGGCCACCTCTTCTGCTGATGTATCTTAATCAACTTCTTATTGTTTAATCATTAACCAACCAAATGAAAATAGAACATCATGATCAGTAAAGTTACCATGTTTAATCCCAGGCCCAAGGTATCAATACCCCATCTAAGCCTCCAACTCTTGCTGCATCTAAGCAAACCTACATAGAGCAACAATCAAGTATCTTAGTTAAAAATTTCAATCCTAGTCTAGGAGATCAAAACCGCACCAAAAGGTGATCGACTTCTACGCATCAATCACACAATTATCTAAACCATATATTGACACAGTTACACTCGCAATGCTTTTAGGTGCTCTGCTGCATATTAACATGACACTATGGCTCGTTTTGGCATCAAAGAGACAAATATATGTTGAGTATTATCAAGGATAAGTCATTTAATTAGTTTATAAATTTTAACTAGTGGACGTCTCAAGTTATTATATGCAAAAATTCACATAAAAATCAAAGAGAAGTAAACAAGTCAACAACTGTTTGAGGAAAATATGATTTGCAGAGAAAATTGATGGGAGAATTGTAGTAGTGTTATTGATAATAGGAGCCATATATATAGGGATTTACAGAGTACACAAAGGGTAATAGAATCCGAACATAATTAGGAAATCTAGAACCTTCTCCTATTACAAATTATTGATAATAGGAGCCCTATATATAGGGATTTACAGAGTACACAAAGGGTAATAGAATCCGAACATAATTAGGAAATCTAGAACCTTCTCCTATTACAACTCTAAGACTAAACCCTAGTTTTTAGTAATAGATCAACCTTCTCCTATTACATCCTTTAGTCTTCTCCTATTACACTTTTAGGGATGCAATTTGCATTTGATATGCAAACCTGCAAAATGCTTAAATATGATAAACCAGCTAATTCATCAAAGCCAATATTAGTTTCTTCTCCATCGATCTCCATCAATTTTACTCCCCCAGCCCCAAAATCCACATTGCATGTACAGTTCTTCTAATTTATGCAACTTTGACATCACTTTAGATGGAATTGTGCGAATACATTGAGCACTGACATCCAGCATCCTTAGATTGGTCAATTGTCCTATTTCTCTTGACAATTCTTTCAGAACATTTCCTCTCATACTAAGAATCTCAAGCTTGTTAAGCTTTCCGATTACAGAAATGTCAAATATGTTCTGGCAGGAATCTAAATACAAAGTTTGAAGGTTGGTTAGGAAACTGATTTATTGGGGTAGTAGTGAAATACCAGTGCGGCTAAGATCCATCCATCAATTTTATTCCCCCAGTCCCAAAATCCACATTGCATGTACAGTTCTTCTAATTTATGCAACTTTGACATCACTTTAGATGGAATTGTGCGAATACATTGAGCACTGACATCCAGCATCCTTAGATTGGTCAATTGTCCTATTTCTCTTGACAATTCTTTCAGAACATTTCCTCTCATACTAAGAATCTCAAGCTTGTTAAGCTTTCCGATTACAGAAATGTCAAATATGTTCTGGCAGGAATCTAAATACAAAGTTTGAAGGTTGGTTAGGAAACTGATTTATTGGGGTAGTAGTGAAATACCAGGAGCACTGACATCCAGCATCCTTAGATTGGTCAATTGTCCTATTTCTCTTGACAATTCTTTCAGAACATTTCCTCTCATACTAAGAATCTCAAGCTTGTTAAGCTTTCCGATTACAGAAATGTCAAATATGTTCTGGCAGGAATCTAAATACAAAGCTTGAAGGTTGGTTAGGAAACTGATTTATTGGGGTAGTAGTGAAATACCAGTGCGGCTAAGATCCAAGACTCTCAATTCTTTCTGACTTTGGAAGAAAGAGTTAGTGATATCATTTAATGAAGCATTGTTTTGCAGTAATAAAATCTGGAGATTTAGACATACCAACTCTTCGGATAGCTTGTGCATTTTGTTCTGCATTAGTGAGATTCCACAGTGGCCTTTACGTGCATCAAATCTTGGCCAATTCTTCAATTCATGGCCAACTTTCACCAAGAACCGCTGGCCGTCTTCAGATAATGAAATTAATATTGCCATATCCCGAATGACATCATGCTTACACATCTGTCAGCTCTAGCGTCCAAAAGCAAGCTAGAATCTTTAAGGGCCTTCACCACTAAATATGTTGTGGCTCGAGCTTCTAGCATGTTGTAATCCTGAAACATTCCTTTCCCAATTCCATACTTGAACAAGTATTCAACTGAGATATCAGAATCTTCCGGGAACAGGCAGCAAAGCAAGAAGCATGATTTGGAATCATCAAATTTCAAGTAATCATAGCTTAACTTTATGCATTTGAACACATCTCCTGATCTCCCTCATCTTCAGGGTTGGCAGGTTGGGACGCTTTTAGTCGTCGAGCAGCTTCTTTCCATCCATCCAAACCTTCATCTTAAAGGGCCCTCGCAACTGTTATCAAAGCAATTGGTAGACCAGCGCATTCGCTAGCCACCTTACGTGCTACATCATAGAAATTGGATGATTTGTCAAAAGACTTCCTTGCTTCCTTCACAAATAAGCTCCAAGAATCTTATTCTGATAAGATATTAAGATGTATGTTTGCATGGCAATCCATGGAATGGCAAACACTCAATTTTCTGGTGGTCAGTAGAACTTTGGAATTGCATCTTTGGAGTTCGTTGTGGCTCGGAATTCCTATGCCAGAAAAGACTACTCTCTTCCAAATGTCATCCAAGATCATGAGGATCCCAGTTCCTCTCATTATCTTCTCCTTCAATTTAATGGCTCTTCCAATTTCTGTCTTCTCCAATTTAAAGCCCAGCAGTTCTGCAAATGTCTCTTGAATTTTTATCAAAGTCGGGGTTTTGGGATACGACAGCCATAATCACTTGATTGAAAACCTACTTTTTTGGGCTTGTGCTCCAACATATTTCACCATTGTCGTCTTTCCAACGCCCCCCATTCCGTAGACTCCAATGGTAGTGGCGGCATCATCTTTTAGCGCGTTCATGACCTTATCAATGGCTTCTTTTGTTGCTGCAAATTTTTTAAAACCTCCGATGCACATTTTAAGCACATGTTTAGTCAGTCTTAATTTATTGCACACAGATTCCTGAATGGCATCCACAAGCTATCTATCAGTTCTGCAAGTAAGCATTATGGATCAGAAAATCATCGGAAAAATTAGTGATAAATCCAAAAGCACAAGTATGACTAATTAAAAAAACAAAAAAAAGGTCTCACCATGCTTACTTATAATTCGGTGTATGCCATCCAGAGAAATTTGCCACTTTTGTTAAAGCATCTCTCCACTGCTGCACCTTTTCTGATTCGTGTTTCCCAGATTTTTCATGCTTAGTGAAAGCATCTCCAAATCTCCTCTTCCGATTTCGTACATCACTAGGATCCACATTATAAAAAAGTGGCAGAATTCTATTGTTGTCTTCTTCCATGCATTCACAAATGTTTCTAAGTTCCTCCAAACACCAAGTGGCAGAGGCATAGTTTTGAGAGAGAACAATAAGTGCAAACCTTGATTCTTTAATTGCCGTTAGGAGAGTGGGAGAAATAACATCCCCTACTTGAAGGTCTTGGTCATCCATGAATGTTTTGATTCCTCTCCTGTTTTGCAGTCGATCGTATAATTCAAATGCAATACCCTTGCGAGTGTCTGCACCCCTGAAACTCAAAAACACATTATGCTTCCACCGAGGAGCTGATGATGAAGGAAGAGATGCAGAGGCATCAACATCAAGTGGTTCTTGATTATCCTCCGACATTGGCTCAGGCTTTACAACCATGTAAGTTATCAAGTTAATATATAACAAGTAACCTGCAATGAAAAATATAAGGGTGTGCTTGGATTGCCATTCTGCAATCAAGTACATCTCCTTGGTTGTTGGTAGAAAGATTATTGTTAGGGATAATACTCGGTTTCACCATTTCACGGATGGGTTGTGTTCATGTGGTGATTACTGGTAAAAGTTTTGAAGGCCAAAGTTTTGTAAAGGAACTCATACAAAAGTCATCTGCCTGGTTACTTAGAGGTTAGATCTAGTCCATGTGCCAAATAACTTTTCTGTCAAATCTTTTTGAGCCAACGGGGTCATTATTCTGAGTAAGGGGCTTTTAGGCTCTGATTCAAATGCATGTAAGACGAATAACCTGAGAGCCTTTGTATTGGACTTGGAAGAGGCGATTGGATTATTAGCTCAATTAGTTCATATCGCGTGTAAAAAGTGACCGTTTGGTACCATTGTTAGGTGATATGTGATAATATTCTTCATCAAAATGATTCAGATCACCAGGTTTGAAGGCATGTAGATACAGGAACCAGTTGCATGCTCTCTCTCTCTCTCTCATCATGGACCAAGAAAATAGCTGAATGTTACCCATCAATTTATTTTGCTTCCCAGAAATGTAAATGGCTTCTATTTCTGAGTAGATAATAAAGCTTAAATTAAAATCAGATATTAAGTAACAAAGAATAATTTTCTCTGAAGCAAAGCAAATCATGCTTCTCCATAAGTTCTATCTCACTTGGAAAACTCTATACACCCGAATGGCTTTTATTGAAATATTCTGGGAACAAAAGGGAACAGACATAATACTCAGACGAGTGTGCACTAATATATGAAGGCTAGAAACCACTACTAAGTACTAACAAATGACATATCGAGGATCTATCATCTTGTGTCTACAGAGGCATACTTAAATCCCTCAGATTGATGCTGATGTGGTAATGAAGAGGCTGGAAGGAAGCATTTCAAACTCTTGGATAACGTGAGCATCCTTTCTTCATCAAGAAATCAGGAATCTCGACTGAACTGCCTTCTGAGAAGGAGGAAAGTCTTTGACTGATTCCAAGGGTAATGTCTCCTTGCGCCTGCAATTTGGTATTTTTGATAAAATTGTCGAGAGACTTACGGAGAAAGTGAGATGGAGTGAGCTATGAGGAATACCTGGAGTGGCCTCCCATCACTTTCTTCTTGGCGTTTCAATCCAGAAGCAATTAGAGTGATGCTAACCTGAACAAAACCAAGACAAGCAACATGACATTTAATAGGTTTTCAAACTAAAATACCACCACATACTAGGATAACCAGGACTATATATCATCAATTTGCTTATATAGTTATACCTAGTAATAAGAAAACTAAAGGTATAAAATATGCCTTTAGATGCACGGAAAGGGACCAAGTAAAAGCATATATCTATTGATGGGGTTCTCTCTCTAATGAGAACTTCAAAAACAATTGGATGACTTGCTTGTTGAAAAAATAATATTTTAATTAAATTTTAAAACACTCATCCAACCGTTGATTTGAAAGTCCTCATTGAGTCCTCACAAGAACTTTCCCATCAATTGGATTATCTTCTTTCTTATTTGTTAAATTAATGGGGGTGAACTAATGCAGATGTGATCAGGTCATAATGTGCCAAGGGTAGGATTGCAGACTTTAGAGAAAGCAACAAAACTTACTTGACCACGGAGTGATGGATCTGTCACTGCTCCAAATATTAAATTTGCTGTTGAATCAGCAAGATCATATACAACCTCGGCTGCAGCATTTACCTATAAGAAAACCAAAATTAGAGTGTAGCAGAAGAGAGATGTCTCACATCGACTGTGAGTGAAAACCACAACTTGGAGAATTCAGGAAGTTCTGGTAGGAAGCTTTTATGCCGATCAGTAGAAGTGGTACCTCATAGAGTGTCAAATCAACTCCACCAGTTATGTTCCAGACAATTCCAGTAACCCTCTCTATACCGATGTCTAATAGAGGTGATTGAATGGCATTTAACAGAGCATCTCTTGCCCTTCTCTTCCCTATTCCCAAAGAGGAAGGGGAAAAAAACAAAAAAAGACAGTTATCTCCTCACATCAAAAAGAAAGAAAAAAACAGGGGTCAATTGCCTCGCACAAGGAAATAGGCTCTGCTGAAATGAACTGCTAATGCACCACAACTCAATCACATGACAAAACTATTCATAGTATAGATAACTCGGCGAACATGTTATTGAAGGAAGAATTAGAGATATATGTTATATCTTAAAAAGCATCCAAAGAAATTTCACATTATCCTTATAACCCTCTAGGTAAATATTTTGTGCAAATCCCACAGCTGATAGCTAACTCACACAGAACTCCAGTCATTTTATTTTTTCTGCATTTTCCGAAATAAAAAAGATGTAAAGTTATGCATTGAACAAGAGTCACAACTAACAAGCATAAGAGGAATATGCATCTAGAAGATGGGATTGGCTACCACAAGAAATTTGAATTCTCTATGTTGATGACAGAGTCATTTTAGTATCAAACTTATCGCCATGCACACTCCGAATCACAGGACATGGAGAATGCAACTAAAACTACGTATTCAGACCATCTCCGAAAGTAAGATATCATTCTCAGTAAAATAAATAAAAATAATAATATCAGCAAAGGGCACTTCCCCTCTTTCGTAACATCCACTCAAAAAAAACATTTCTGTAAGCTTATCGTGTACCATATTGAAGACCAAATACCTATATATTTAAATTCTAACAAACCTGGGATTAGATCATCTTCCTCCTCACACACTAACCCCATAAACTGAGAAGTTCTTGATGTCATTCACAACAGTTATTTTCACAAGGTTAGCCCCAGTGATGCCATCATGGAAGGCACTGTGGTAATTAGGTTCCAGCACAATCATGTCCAAAATCATATGTGAAGTCTCTGACTCTGACATAATATTAGCTCTGTAAACATTCTAGTCAGTAGATCAAAAATTACCAGTTGCAGATCCTATCCCCATCAATGAAGAACCTGCACTCGCCATTACATCAGCAAAGTCAACATTTACCAGCCCGGGAATCTGCAATTAAGGTGATGACTATGAACTAGTGTAACAAAATATGACGCAAAGGGAATAGGACAGGAAACTACAAATGATCAACTAAGCAATTATAGAACTCCATATATCTAAAGATCACATTCCAAGCATATAGAGTTGAAATATATCATCACACTATCACTATATTCAGAACTGGGTGAGTTTTAGAATAATAATATTTAAGCCATGAAAAGAGTAATAAGTAATCATACAGAACTACAGGAGTCCTTACGATGTACAGATTAGAGAAAGCATTGAGATGCCTATCTTAGAGACTGTCAAGCACTCTTACTGGATGTAGTATATGAACAAAGAAGTAAAAGGTTATTTCCTGATAGGACACATCGGCATTCATTCTCATTTTCCTTTTAAATTTTTCTTTGCTTTCCTTTTTTTTGTCTAATACTGTACTTAACATCAAGATAGAGGTCATAATTACAACATCTTTAAAGATCACATACGTGATTATATCAGAGATACCACAAACACCTTGTCGTAGAATATCGTCAGCTAGATTAAATGCCTCTGTTACTGGGGTAGACTCGGAAACTGCAGTCAATAACTTGTGATTTGGAATGACTTATCAGTTTCACTACTTAAAAGTAACAACAAACCAAATGTTTGCATCAAAAGTATGTATGGTGCATATATCTTGAGTGACTTGCCATGAGACTCCATCTACACCCCTTCAATACTTTCTATTACATGAGCCAATTTAATATTTTGATTCCCCTACAAAAACATGACAGGGAGATGAATCTCATAACTAGAATAACTAGCAATGCAAAAACCAATATTTTACGAAGTGATAGACGGTGAATCAGGGTCTGCAACTGAAAAGCCTTAGACCCTCTACTAAGGAAAACAAAATGGCAGGAGTAAGTGGTAGCTTCATTGGTTCCTTCACTAACCACAGCAAGCACAATACACAAAGACCATGTAGAAAAAGGTTTCATTGTCATTATATTCCAAATTAAATTGGCTTAGAACAAGGCTTTCCATAAATCAACTAAAAAAAGATTCTACAATTATGCTCATCCAAATTCCAATACCCATAGCCCATCATTGATTCAGAAACCCTACTGCAGTTATTAATCTATTATTAACCATAACTGATAACCCACATGTTTCTAACAGAAAATAACTTAATTGCACCTTGTTCTATATGAAAATAATAATTTCTAGGATTTTAGCTTTAGTCAAGAGAAGATTAAGATTCAAATTCACACAAAGGAATATGATGCAGCACCCTAAAACATCCATAAAATCCAACTGCGATGATTCCGTGCTTAAATCCAAAGGAATTATACCTAGAACAAAATTCAGAGTAAAGAAATTGAAGTAAGTTTAGGACAATGAGGCGTACCTTAACCCATAAACTTGAATTGTTGATGATAATATTGGACTTGCTGTAGAAATAATCAGAAGCAGAGGAAATCTGGGGGCAATTCCTCACATGCAAATGTTCCAAATGAAGGACAACTTCAAGTGTTCTTCAACTTCGGTGCATTCATTTTGTCCATAAATAAATTGGCTGCCCGTATAGTTCTTGTCAAATGAAAATAAAAGAGAAGTAAATAAGTCAACAATTTAATAAATGTCACCGTATTGTTTACATTGCACTCCACGATCTAAATGGACAAAAAAGGAGCTACTAGCACAAATAAAAAACAAGGTAGTCTAAAATGCAGGATCAGAGTAAACTAATATCTAGATAAAATGAAATTGATTTAATTCATGATCTGTACAAGGATTCTGTTTTCAAATTTTGCGATAATCAGTTGATGGCATAAAGAAAAATGAAAAATAAGCTGGTAGTCAAAGTCCGCTTGGTTTACTAATGTGCGGAACTCGTTCTCAATTTTTTTAATCAGAAAATATTTATTAAAATATAAGACCAAAACAGCACATACATCAGCTTTCAAGGTTCAATTCATATATCTGAGGATCAATCAACAACCAAATCTTACAAAGACCATTCACTAAAACAATGAGAGCTCACTGATTCAAAAGCAAGCCTTCAAACATGATGCAAATCAGACTACCTAATTCCTATCCGGATTTTACCTAAAAGCCCAAGCACGCAATAGTGGTGCAATTAGGAAACATAGAATCAAGAAATCAAAAAGCATCCATCATTACTTGAAAGCTGAAGAAACCAACTAACAATTAAAATTTTGAAAGCGGCACCCCGTTTGCAATAAAAGATTAAGAAAGCAAACAAATAATCTCTAAGATATATTGAGAAAGCAAATAAATAATGTTAATTATGGAAAAGCTCTATATATATATATATATAACTCACCAAACAGCTTTCAATTTCTATTTGTTTACTAGCAGGATCTCAAACTAGCCTACCAATTATATAAGCAGACTATAAAAGAAAAGAAAAATGAATAAAGTTTATGACCCAGCGACATACATTAAATCAACGCGATGACGCATATCATTGAAAAGGACTTGGTTCCTGCTGTGGAAGTAGTCAGAAGCAGAAGCAGAGGAATGAAATGACAAGTGGGGGCAGTCCTGCAGATGCAAGTCTTCCAATGAAGGACACTCAAAATCAATAGTAGCACTTCCCTTGTACAACATTGGAAGACTATGCAAACGTAAGTTCTTCAATTTTGGAAGAACGGTCTTCTTGTTGTTCAATGTTTCCCTCCTTGCTTCGATTACTCCTTCCAACAGAGGGCATTTGACTACAGTAAGCTTTTCCAATTGAAAAAGACACTGAGCGACATCAAATGTGAAGAGGCTTCCCTGGAAGTTGCAATTATATATGGCCAATTCCTTTAGAGTCTGGAACATTCCACGTGGGGCAGGACCATTACATATGCTTCTTATTACATCTAGATCCCATAACTCCATCTCTCTCAGATTTGTTTGATCCGGCTCAAATCCTTCACATCCAAAAATATATTCCACTCCACTTGTCTCACAGATTAGTTTTTCCAGATTTGGTAGTTTCTGCAACAATTTTGATGGCAACAGTACATTCCCCAAATTAGGACACCGACTGACCTTCAGTAATTTCAGACTCCAGAGAGATCCAGGTGGCAACTCACCAACACATAACTGCTTCAGGTCATCCAGGTATTCCAGATTCAACCTTTCCAACTTCTCAAACACAGGCATATCTGGAACACATGTTATTGCATTCATCAATTCTCTCAAGTTCTCACAGCGACCAATTACATTGAGAAATTTCAGTCCATGTAACCTCCCACGGTCATATTCCACAAGAATGTTACTTAACCCTCTGCAGTCTTTATACTGTAGCCCCTCAGTATTCTTTACCACAGCGTTTACAAACCAGTCTGGAAAGGTTCCCATGGTTGTGTCAGTACTGTCAAGACACAAGGATCTACAATTATGACCGGATGGAATGTTCATACTATGTCTCGCTATATCATTGCAGCTGCCAATACTAATACTGAAGTAAACCCAATTCGGTTCAACCTCAATACTTCTAGGGATGCAATTTCCATCTGATATGCAAACTTTCAGAATGCTTAAATATGATAAACCAACTAATTCATCAAAGCCAATATTAGTTTCTTCCCCTTCTCCATCAGTATCACTCTCCGAGCTCTCGGAGAATCCATCCCCTTCTCCATCAATATTACTCCTCCAGTCCCAAAATGTACATTGCATGTACAGTTCTTCTAATCTATGCAACTTTGATATCACTTCAGATGGAAGTGTGGCAATACGTCCATCCAATCTCAGTGTCAGTAGATTAAATTCAGCACTGACATCTAACATCCTTAGATTGGTCAATTGTCCTATTTCTCTTGGAAATTCTCTCAGAGCAATTCCTCTCATACTAAGAATCTCAAGCTTGTTAAGTTTTCCGATTACAGAAATGTCAATTATGCTGTTGCAATGATCTAAATACAAAGCTTGAAGATTGGTTAGGAAATTGATTGATTGCGGTAGTAATGAAATACCAGTGCGGCTAAGATCTAAGACCCTTAATTCTTTCTGACTTTGGAAGAAAGAGTTTGGGATATCATTTAATGAAGCATTGTGTTGCAGCAATAAAATCTGGAGATTTGGACATACCAACTCTTGGGGTAGCTTGCAAATTTTGTTCACCATTAGTGAGATTCCAGAGTAGCCTTTATGTGCATCAATCTGTGGCCAATTCTTCAATTCACAGCCAGCTTTCACCAAGACCCGCTGGCCTTCCGATAACGAAATTGAGATTGCCATATCCCGAATGACATCATGCATCTTTACGCATCCGTCATCTTCAGCGTCCAAAAGCAAGCTAGAATCTTTAAGGGCCTTCACCACTAAATATGTTGTGGCTCGGGCATCTAGCAAGTTTGAATCTTGAAACATCCCTTTCCCAACTCCATACTTGAACAGGTAGTCAATTGGGATATCATAATCTTCTGGGAACAGGCAGCAAAGCAAGAAGCATGATTTGGAATCATCAGATTTCAAGTAATCATAGCTTAACTTTATGCATTTGAACACATCTCCCTCATCTTCAGGGATGGGAGGTTGAGACGCTTTCAGTCGTCGAGCAGCTTGTTTCCATCCGTCCAAACCTTCATCTCGAAGGGCCCTCGCAACTGCTACCAAAGCAACCGGTAGACCGGCGCATTCTCTTGCCACCTCACTCGCTACATCATAGAAATTGGAAGATCTGTCAAAAGCATTCCCTACTTCCTTCACAAATAAGCTCCAAGCATCTTCTTCTGATAAGATATTGAGATGAATTTTTGCATGGCTCTTCATGGTATTACAAACTCCCGATTTTCTGGTGGTCAGTAGGACTTTGGAATTGCATTTTTGAAGTTCGTTGTGGCTCGGAATTCCAATGTCTGAAAAGTCTATTCTCTTCCAAATGTCATCCAAGATTATGAGGATCCCAGTTCCTCTCATTATCTTATCCTTCAATTTAATGGATCTTCCAATTTCTGTCTTCTCCTCCAATTTAAAGCCCAGCAGTTCGGCAAATGTCTCTTGAATTTTCATCAAGTCGGGGTTTTGGGATACGACAGCCATAATCACTTGATTAAAAAGCCTACTTTTTTGGGCTTGTGCTCCCACATATTTCACCATTGTCGTCTTTCCAACGCCCCCCATTCCGTAGACTCCAATGGTAGTGGCCTCATCATCTTTTAGCGCATTCATAACCTCATCAATGGCTTGTTTTGTTGCTGCAAATTCTTCAAAACCTCCAATGGACATTTTAAACTCAAGTTCAGCAGGTCGTAATTTATTGCACACAGATTCCTCAATGGCATCCAAAAGTTCTCTTTCAGTTCTGCAAGTAAGCATTACAGGTCAAAAAAATCATCGGGAAAATTAATGATAAATCCAAAAGCACAAGTATTACTAATTAAGAAAAAGGTTTCATCAAGCATACTTATAATTCAGTGTATGCCACCCAGAGAAATTTGCCACTTTTTTTAAAGCAGCTCTCCACTGCTGCAGCTTGTCTGATCTGTGTCGCCCAGATTTTTCATGCTGAGTGAAAGAGTCTCCGAAACTGCTCTTCTGATATCGTACATCAGTAGGATCCACATAATAAAAAAGTGGCAGAATTCTATTGTTGTCTTCTTCCATGCATTCACAAACGTTTCTAAGTTCCTCCAAACACCAAGTGGAAGAGGCGTAGTTTTGAGAGAGAACAATAATTGCAAACCTTGATTCTTTAATTGCCGTTAGGAGAGTGGGAGAAATAACATCCCCTACTTGAAGGTCTTGGTCATCCATGAATGTTTTGATTCCTCTCCTGTTCTGCAGTCGATCGTATAACTCAAATGCAATACCCTTGCGAGCGTCTGCACCCCTGAAGCTCAAAAACACATCATGCTTCCACCGAGGAGCTGATGATGAAGGAAGAGATGCAGAGGCATCAACATCAACCGGTTCTTGATTATCCTCCGACATTGGCTCAGGCTTTACAACCATGTGACTTATCAAGTAACCTGCAATGAAAATATATCATTCAAAACAACTCCTAGATCAAGCATATTAGAAAAAGAACCCAGAAAAAGCTTTGAACTTACAAGTACAACTGATCTACTAAATCAAATGGATTCTGAACTAAACAGCTTTCTTTCAACATTTAATCGTTTCTTCCAACATTTAATCAACTAAAGCTTTTCTTTCAAATTAATATGAAATTGGAGCTAGAACATTTCGCTATACAAACCTGAAAAACTGCTCCAATCCAAGGATCGCAGCAAGCCAGCAATGGCGATTTCGTCCTCACCTCGCCAGTGATTGAAGAATATGACTGTCTCAGTCCAAATGATTGGATGTCCGTCTGAGCTTCTATTTCTGTTTTAGTTGACTATTTTCTGCTGTAAACTTGGTCCAGCACTATCCTTTCTTTATTTGTAAGTAATTGGACCCAGGTTTTGGGCTCCTTTGGGGCTTGGGCCTGTCCCTGAATGGAAATTTCCAGTTATCCCAACAAAAAAAACAAAAAAGGTTTTACAGCATCTTCACCTGAAGACATCGAACTTGGTTTTAGGTCCCGTTTGGGATTGCTTTGCTTTTAAAAAAATCAGCTTTTGTTCAAAATTTTAGATTTTAATGTGTTTGGTAAACAAATAAAAAACAGCTTTAATTGAAAGTTACAGGTCACTGGCAGCAGATTTTAGAAGCAGCCTAGAGGTTGCTTTTAGAAGCTGCTATGGATAAAAACACGCTCTGTAGTTGTTATGTACTGACAGCACTTTTAAAAATATTATTTACCAAACACGAAACTGTTTTAATTCACAGCTGATTATTCTCACAACACAGCAGCATCAGTTTTATTTAAAAGTCACAGCAATCCCAAACTAGCCCTTAGTCTTGTAGAGGACTGGTTTCTTAACCTATGAAACCATTCTAGCAACAACCTAGCCATAACACTACCTGATGTAAATATCGATACTTTGTTAACATTTCATTTAAACACTTCAATTCTGTGATCAGGTACATCTCAAAAGATTTCATATACACACAAGCAATAAGAATGTCTTGATATTTCCAGATTTCATACAAGAATTTAATCCGGAATTAGCCAGCCACCCTAAAAATAACACCATAAAACTCATCTCATTCAAGCTTCAATCAATCTACTGAATCTGGAACTTCCACACTCTTGATAATGGTGGCTTGAATTATATATTGACGCCAACTTCAATGAGGAAATTCATAGAGGCAATAACCATGGATTACGAGTGAAAAGAGTTCTGGGTGGAGAACAAAGTGAGAGTAGATGGGACCAGCAGTCTCTTTTACGAGTGGAGAACAACATGAAAGCAAATGTGACGACTTTCTAGTCTGGGACCAGTGCATAAGCCCGCGCGATTCTGCAGGTTTCTTTACTTCCCGGATTGTATTCGTAATATATTTCATACTTCAGCTGACTATCTGTGCATCCTACATACAACCAAGGAGTCGCTTAATATATGAAGAAACAATGTCAAAAAAATCCTGAAACCATATAATCTTCTTATATCAGTCCAACCACAGAACTTATTACTCGTAAAAGATTTGCAATCTTGAAAAGCAAGCCAAATAGCATTACTTATGACAGCTTCCACAGGTAGCTGTACAAGTGACAACTTGTACTCTCAAAATTGTAACAGAATGCATATCCTCGCCTGCAGAATTTACATTGGCAATCCATCAGTAAAACAAAGAAACAATCTGGAAATCCACACCCGCAGCAAAACAACTTTGATGATGAACAATATTAAAACAAAAAACATTATATATAGACCCAAAGAGAGTTAATCTAAGTTGAAGGAGTCATATTTGATAGGATACGAATAAGACACAACAAAATAGTCACTCCACATTTCAACACATTTTGATACTTGTACTCCATTTTAAGTAGTATCAAGTGGAGATCAAAAATCATTCCCTTTAAAATGTAGAAACTAACATGCTCCACTTATGTACCAAATAGACACTATTCCCCATTAGAAAATTACTATCTTTCACAGCTAGCTATTAACACCAAAAACATCTAAATATGAGGCTGCTAGCAGAGAACCAAGTTCAGTTCATCACCTGCACTTCATGTAGGAGCAACCAACCGACTTTTTGACATGGAACATGCAGCTTGGACACCACCTCCTGTTCTGGCTCTGCGCCAGTTCATCAACATAACAGAATACTTTCCTTTTGTTAAGCCTGAAGTTTCATTTCAACCATTTTGTAGTGCTAAAGACAGCAAGCCAAATTGCCAAAAACAGTACAACACCATTAAATTTCAACTTCCATGTCTTTTAAAAAAACATTACCAATGTTTGAGAAGAACTTGAATAAGCTTCCAGTATGATTCAAACGAAAAAACAAAAGCAGAGCAAAAGCAAAAGCTTAAAATTGGATTCATATATTCATTCATTTCAATCCCAATTAAGTTTTAGCAAATCAGCTGTGCAAAGTATTAAACTTGGGAAATTGAATAGAACTATAAGAGTCATAACCCCAATAGTGAACATGAAAAATATTGTGTCTTTAAGAAAAGAAAGAAGTAAAACTTAATGGGCAAACCTTTCTGGGAAAAAAGATCAAGAAACTGCCTTTCACAAAAGGCCTTTCATCCTGAAAGAATTTTCTTGTGTTCCACATGAGAAAAATTCAAGTTTCAAATCTACAATTCAGTTAACATTTCATACAACAACTCGGAAGCATTCAAAAGCAGCATTACAAAATGAATCTAAACATTAAATATTCCAATATTAATATTGAATTACAGAGTTTATAAATTAGAATTGGAATTCAAACTGCAAGCAATAAGACATCCATGGCAAGCTCAACTTCTAATAGAACCTAACCCTAGCATGTCATTGAAGATGCAGTAACAATCATGACATTGATCATAAGTCATAACAAATGCATAGTATCCAATGGAAGGATCAGACCTTTTCGAGAATGCGTTGAAGCCGCTGAATTTTGTTCTATTCATACTCACCACCTTCGCTGAAGACTTCTTGGCAGCAATCACGTAGATTTTACCCTATCTGAAATTTAAACAGAAAGATAAGTTAACGTGATCCGAAAATCAACTGTAAACATTTGGATATGATGGGCTTAGAATATATCTAAGAATACCTCAAAGTTCTGTTCTCCTAAACTGAGACAAAAGTTTTTGCGTCTGTAGTTCATTATCTCTAGGCAAAAGTGCATTATCATAGATTTTTAAAGAAGGGATGGTTACAGACTCTGGCTATATATTCAATCAGGTGGGAATTTCAGGATTTTGAAGAAGCAACAATGGAATAATACCAATGGTGATGGCTAGTGAAAAGTATGAGAAATCCAACTACCTCACACACACAGAGATACACAATCACAAACTCCTGATAATTTAGACCTACTAAATTACCTTGTTCCTGGGCTCAAAGACTGAGCAAGCAGGAGAATGATACAATACTAAGTAAGCGACTTCTGAGGCCAGTATCAAGGTATATATAATAAAATGTACAAAGGAGCCTGGTATGATAGTTCCATGATTCATGTAATATATGTCGTAATTGAAAAACAACATATGAACTTCAACAGCAATTATATATATGTGTACATGCTTCGAATAAGACCATATATGAAAATCAACAGGAATCACGTGTATATTTCTCAGTTGCTTGTTTTTTTTTAATCTGCAGTCCCTAAACAACTAAACCAATTCAACTAAAACGAACTGACTATGAGTACAGATAGAATCCAAAAAGTGAAGTGAGTTGAAGCAAGCAGAATTCGGAAGGCAGCGGAGATATATTCACCCCGAACAGAAACCTTTTTTTTTTTTT
>BDJD01003380.1:103571-115568 GCA_002564525.1 Rosa multiflora
AGTCAAAGAAGAAAAAACTGCATGATATTGTTGACTCAACGTCTTGAGCAGGTTAATTCATAGAAACCTCTTCAAAAAGCTATAAAGCTTTGGTTGGTTCCATGCCATTTCAACGGCTTCATACTCAAATACATATTAATGAAGAAAATGGTACTTGCAATAAAACCAGATATCAAAAAGTAGACATCTGTACCTTCCAATTTGAGATGGCCCATTCCATTCTTTTGGGGGAATGCTCCAAGATCAGAGTCACTTTCAAGAAAGAATCCATTCCCTTCTGATAGAGCCACCTGGACACCAACAAACCACTGAACATGTTACAGCATTCCAACAACATTTTTGTCAAGCAAAGTATTATGTACCGAGTTCAATTAGCATAAAAACCACAAAGTCGGGCCAGGGAGGGAAGTATACACATCTCAAAAACAAGGATTTATTTATTAAACTGGAACCTTAAATAAAAAATACCTAATGAGAGTTGATAGTACAAATGGATATACCTTTTATGAGCCAATGAATCGAACTCATTGGGAGCGGGGGTAACCCTCCACTGAGAGCACAACCTAGACTCCACCTTCCCAGCAATGACTCTGAATAGAAAGCTAGACTCAAATTAAGCTATTAAATTCAAAAGCTTTACCATGAATTGTCAGAATGGAAAACAGAGCCCTTTTGGTGAAATTAATGAAAGTATCATCAGTTTCACTACTTAAAGTAACAATAAACCAAATGTCTACATTAAAATTATGTATGGTGCATATACCTTCAGTGACTTGCCATGAGACTCCATCTACACCCCTTCAATACTTTCAATTACATGAGCCAACTTGATATTTTGATTCCCCTACCAACTTGATATTTTGAATCCCCTAAAAAAACATAACAGGGAGACGAATGTCATAAATAGAATAACTACCAATAGCATATATATATAACTCATCAAAACAGCTTTTAGTTTCTATTTTTTTATTAGCAGAAACTCAAACTAGCCTACCAATTATATAAGCAGACTATAAGAGAAAAGAAAAATGAATTAAGTTTATGACCCAGCGACATACTTATACCCTAGTTTGCTGAGTAGCAGAGAATGACGAGGAGCATCATTGAAAACGACTTGGTTCCTGCTGCGGAAGTAGTCAGAAGCAGAGGATGGAAATGACAAGTGGGGGCAGCCAAACAGACTCAGTTTTTCCAATGAAGGACACTCAAAATCAATAGTAGCACTTCCCTTGTACAACATTGGAAGATCTTCCAAAGCTAGGTTCTTCAATTTTGGAAGAATGGTCTTCTTGTTGGTCAATGTTTCCCTCCTTTCTTCAATTACTCTTTCCAAGACAGGGCATTCGGATACAATAAGGTCTTCCAATTGAAAAAGACACTGAGCTACATCAAATGTGAAGAGGCTTCCCTGGAAGTTGCAATTACGAATGACCAATTTCTTTAGAGCCTGGAACATTCCATGTGGAGCAGGACCATTACATATGCTTGTTACGACATTTAGATACCGTAAATCCATCTCTCTCAGATTTGTTTGATCTGGCTCAAAACCTTCACATCCAAACACATGTTCCACTTCACTTGACTCACAGATTAGTTTTTCCAGTTTTGGTAGCTGCTGCAACAATTTAGATGGCAACAGTACATTCCCCAAGATAGGACACTTAAGGACCTTCAATAATTTCAGACTGCAGAGAGATCCTGGTGGTAACTCACCAACACATAACTGCTTCAAGTAATCCAGGTATTCCAGATACAACTCTTCCAAATTCTCAAACACAGGCATATCTAGAACACATGTTATTGCATTCATCAATTCTTTCAAGTTCTCACCGCAACCAATTACAGAGAGAACTTTCAATCCATGTAACCTTCCACAGTCATATTCCACAAGAATGTTACTTAACCCTTTGCAGTAACTATAAAGTAGCCTCTCAGTATTCTTTACCACAGCGTTGACAAACCAGTCCGGACAGATTCCTATGGTAGTGTCAGTTCCATTAAAACTCAAGGATCTACAATTATGACCAGATTGACTGTTCGAAGTGAAATAACTGTTGCTGCAAATAGTAATATCAAAGTAAACCCAATTCGGTTCGACCTCAACACTTATAGGGATGCAATTTACATCTGACATCCAAACTTTCAAAATGCTTAAATATGATAAACCAACTAATTCATCAAAGCCAATATTAGTTTCTTCTCCTTCTCCATCAATTTTACTCCCCCACTCCCAAAATCCACATTGCATGTCCAGTTCTTCTAATTTATGCAACTTTGATATCACTTTAGATGGAATTGTGCCAATACATCCATTCGTGGATGTGAAAAGGAATCTATCAGCTCTAGTGATATCCAGCATCCTTAGACAGGTCAACTGTCCTATTTCTCTTGGCAATTCTTTCAGAGCATTTCCTCTCATACTAAGAATCTCAAGCATGTTAAGTTTTCCGATTACAGAAATGTCAATTATGTTCTTGCAGTAATCTAAATACAAAGCTTGAAGGTTGGTTAGGAAACTGATTGATTGGGGTAGTAATGAAATACCAGTGCGGCTAAGATCCAAGACTCTTAATTCTTTCTGATTTTGGAAGAAAGAGTTAGGGATATCATTTAATGAAGCATTGTCTTGCAGTAATAAAATCTGGAGATTTGAACATACCAACTCTTCGGGTAGCTTGCAAATTTTGTTCTTCATTAGTGAGATTGCAGAGTAGCCCTTACGTGCATCAATCCTTGGCCAATTCTTCAATTCACAGCCAACTTTCACCAAGAACCGCGGGCCGTCTTCAGATAATGATATCAATATTGCCATATCCCGAATGACATCATGCATCCTTACACATACGTCATGTCTAGAGTCCAAAAGCAAGCTAGACTCTTTAAGGGCTTTCACTGCTGAATTTGTTGTGGCGCGGGCGTCTAGCATGTCAGAATCTTGAAACATTCCTTTCCCAATTCCATAATTGAGCAAGTATTCAATTGGGATATCATAATCTTCAGGGAACAGGCAGCAAAGCAAGAAGCATGATTTCGAAACATCAGATTTCAAGTAATCATAGCTTAACTTTATGCATTTGAACACATCTTCCTCAGCTTCAAGGACAGGGGGTTGAGACGCTTTTAGTCGTCGAGCAGCTTCTTTCCATCTGTCCAAACCTTCACCTCGAAGGGCCCTCGCAACTGCTATCAAAGCAATAGGTAGACCAGCGCATTCTCTAGCCACCTCACTCGCTACATCATAGAAATTGGATGATTTGTCAAGAGGGTACTTCCTTGCTTCCTTCACAAATAAGCTCCGAGAATCTTCTTCTGATAAGATATTGAGACGTATGTTTGCATGGCAATCCATGGAACGGCAAACACTCAAATTTCTGGTGGTCAGTAGAACTTTGGAATTGCATCTTTGAAGATCGTTGTGGCTCTGAATTCCAATGTCTGAAAACTCTATTCTCTTCCAAATGTCATCCAAGATTATGAGGATCCTGGTTCCTCTCATTATTTTCTTCTTCAATTCACGGGCTCTTATAATTTCTGTCTTCTCCTTGAGTTCAAAGCCCAGCATTTCTGCAAATGTCTGTTGAATTTTCATCAAGTCGGGGTTTTGGGATACTGTTTGGCTCCAAAACCAGCTGGTGTGCAAACAGTCTCTTTTGAGCGAGTGATTGCGCAGGCGTGCCAGCACCGCGGGGTGCAGTCGTTGGGGTAGTCCCGTGACCTGACTTCTTCTTCAAGCGCTGTGGACGAGGAGAGCACCAACCTCATCACAGGCTCTGATGGACATTTTAAGCTCAAGTTCAGTAGCTCGTAATTTATCACACACAGATTCCTCAATGGCATCCAAAAGTTCTCTTTCAGTTCTGCAAGTAAGCATTACGGGTCAAAAAATCTATGGTACCTACCATTATGAAAACAAAAATTGGAACAAAAATTTACAAGTATTTGAACCAAAATTACAACATTGAGAACAAAAGTTATCATATTCATTTACACTATTTACAACATTGAGAACAAAAATTACAACATTGACAACGAATTTGTTCAAAACTTGTAAAAGTGTCGTAAGAGGTGTAATTACCATTATTAGAACAAAAGATTACACAAAGTATGACTCAAATTACAATTTTGAGAACAAATTTGTTCTCACTTTGTAAGTGTGGGTATGGGATACATACCAACGCACTAGAATTTCCCCAAAAAATCAACGGGAAAATTATTGATAAATCAAAAGGCGCAAGTCTTACTAATTAAAAAAAGGTTTCATCATGCTTACTTATAATTCTTTGTGTCCCATCCAGAGAAATTTGCCACTTTTTTTAAAGCAGCTCTCCACTGCCGCATCTCCTCTGATCCGTATCACCCGGAATTTTCATGCTTGGTGAAAGCATCACCGAAACTGCTCTTCTGATATCGTACATCAGTAGGATTCACATAGTAAAAAAGTGGCAGAATTCTGTTTTCGCCTTCTTTCATGCATTCACAAATGTTTCTAAGTTCCTCCAAACACCAAGTGGAAGAGGCATAGTTTGGAGAGAGAACAATAATTGCAAACCTTGATTCTTTAATTGCTGTTAGGAGAGTGGGAGAAATAACATTCCCTACTTCAAGGTCTTGGTCATCCATGAATGTTTCCATATCCACCCAAGACTGGCTATTACGTTCCATGTCACAATCACCACAACAATGAACCAATTCTTCCATATCCACTTAAGACTGGCTATGACACCAAACCATTGCACCATTACCGCACTAATCACGATAATCATCCTCATCGCCTTTCAATTATTATTGTTTCAATATGCAAAACCAACGAGGAAAACAAAAACAAATCAAAACCAACGAAAACAAATATTGGAGGATGCAACTTATATATGAAATAGTGAGTAGAATATGTTTCTAACCTCAAAGACATAGTGAGGATGGAACTCCATTAGCTTCAGCTGTTTCAGACTCAGAAGTAGTGGGACTGAATTGATGACCGAGAGGCGGCTGTTAAATTGGGGTGAGTAGCGTCTTCAGAATACCCGACCTAAGTGGTTGTGTGGAACTAGCTTGCAATCCAGACGGCCCAGATTTATCTAATTCGGGCTAACACGTGTGTCCTGAAACCTAGCACGGTTCTTGAGTGTAAGATCAAGAAATTGAGTCTTATTTCTGTTTCATAAATAAGCATTCCTGTTCCGAGTAGGAGAACTCACTATGTGTCATGTGCTGTACACGTGTGCAGTGGGTTAATTAGTCATTAATTAGGTTAATTTGGGTTAAGTCGTTAATTAGCTGGGTTGTTATTGTAGCCAATACATGGGAGCCACGTGTCTGGGTAGGTAACTCATCCTTGGGTTATATAAACTAGAACTCCTTTTCAAAAAAAAAAAAAAACTAGAACTCTGTACTCCTTTCATCATCGATCAATATATCTGCAACTTCAATTTCTTGCTTTTCTCTTTAGCTTTCTTTTTCATCTGTTGATTTCCAGTAGTTAGGGTTAGCACCCTAACAATTGGTATCAGAGCTCTAAATCATGGGGCCGGGGAGCGCTCTACCACAATACTCATCCACACCGCCGCGTCCGCCTGACCCTAGTAATTTTGGCCTCTACGGTGGGGGTTACAGTCTCTCAGACTGTTATCATCTTCAAGATACCCACCAATTTTATATAGAGTTCACTCAATTTTCATCCCAACCAAGCTACCCACCATGCCCATCATCCCAAACAATCATCAATGGGTATGTTTTCCCTCACCAGTTTCCACATCTTTCTGCTCAGTTGAGCGCCAATGCACGTCGTCCCCCGCCTCCTTCTTCCGCCCACCATTATCATTTTCAGTCGTATCATTTTCAGCAGCCTACACCACCACCTCTGCCTCTTGCTCCGAACCCCTAAAACACAAGAGGCTCAAACCGATTCGGGTGAACCAAAACCTTCGGATAAGGTCCCAAATACTGATGAAGCGAAAACCCTTGTCTAGGCTTGCTCGCCGCAGTCAAACCCAAATTCATGGCGATTCAAAGACGGACCGATGTGGCGCTCTTTTGATTACCTCCGCAGAACCCGATGCTTTCGATGTGCCAGTTGAGAAATCTCCTGCTTCCGTTCCTGTGCTGATAGCTGCAGCTGTGACTGGATGCCGAAACCTTCTGGTTTCAGAATCAACACCAACGCACCTTGAGCAGAAAACCCATCTGGGTAATCATGTAGACATGCTCGAACTCAACTCTCAACTGAAGCAGCTAGTCAAAATTTGTAATGTTAAAGAAGCCAGGAAGATGTTCGATAAAAGGCCTAAGCGAGATGCGGTTTCATGGACCAGTATGATTTCAGGCTATGCTACAGTTTCTGATTCCTCTAAAGCATTAGCTCTGTTCTCTAACATGTGGGTACAGCCACAAGTGTTTACTCGTGTATCAAGTGTTTGTGGAACCATGCACTCTACATATTACTCGCCAAGTTTGTGTGGGAAAAGAAGAGAATACCATGCACTCTATATGTTTGATAAAATGCTGCAATTAGATGGGATGTGTAATGTAGGAAGGACCATTATTGCTCCTATGAGCATTTGAGACAAAGGTGGAGGACTCACTACTCATCGTGAAGTTGTTGATGTTTCTGATGAGATGGCGATATGTTCTGTCAGTGCTAAGCAGGACAATGGTGGTTTCTTTGAAGATAAGGGGCAGGTAGACTTCACAACTCCTTTAATATCTAAATCTCTGAATACAGAAAATGAGGAAATTGTGAATGCCAGAGTTGAAGTAGTGGAAACCCTTTGTGAACATTCTAATGAGAAATTAGATATTGGGGAGGGAGAGAGTTCTGATAAGAGGACAGAGAGTTCAAAGGGAAATTTGGACTTGGATGGGCTTTGGGATGATAGTGGTGGATTGTCCACCATGAAGATTAAATTTAAGAGTTTCTGCAAGCCTAGGTTGGTGTTTAGAGACTATGAGCTTATTCATGACGAAGACCACATGCTTCAAGATCGTAAGCAAAGTGTAACTGTGATTGGCTTTCCCGAATTATTGTGGGATCGGGAAAACTCTTCTCAGGTAACGATTTTCAATCCTAGGTTGGAAGCTACTTTCTTGAATCGAAACTTGGTTGAATCATTTGCGACAATATCGGTGTCAATGTTTGATTTCTCTAAGCATGCAAGGAAACACAAGGCCATTGATTTTCAGCAGTTCATATTGTGTCATTTTGGCATTAGTGAATTAATGGCAACTCTTGAAGGAGCAAACTTACAAGCTAGTCTACCTAATTGGAAATTTAGACTAAAATTTTCAGCTTTACGTCACAAAGGATATTTTGAATATGATTTGCATATTACAAACTTGACTGGGAGCATGAGAATAAATGCCCATAATCTATTTGTTCACATGCATGAGAGGCAAATTGAAGCCACATCGTCAGCCTTGCATTGTTATGGTTTCATTAATTCAATTATCAATGTTGGTATTGAGACCATTGTGCCATCATTTTGTCATACCTGGGATTTTCAAATTCATCAACTTGGGCCACCCTTGCCTACTTCTGGTCATTTTGAGGTGATAAATTTTGCAAACTGGCTTCTTGGTTTCCAGATCTATTTTTCAATTGGTACCATTGGTTTCAAGATGATAGTCATTGCTTCCATAGGTGAGATCTGCAGTCAAATACTACAACCACAAATGTGCAATTCCATATTTGCAGCAATTTCTACCAAACTGAGCCCATTTGTGCTTGTTACTCTGGACATTGAGCTACACAATCAAGTGAGTTGGTCTAAGCCATTATTTGGTGCTAATTGGCTTCTACGTTCTTCTTTGGATAGTGATGATTTCTGGTCTGCAATGTTCAATTTTTTTCATCACTAGCTTTGCATTGTTCTTGTCCAAGCATTTGCAAAATCAGAAGTCTGGTTTAATCATGTTCTAGAGGCTCTAGGACTTCATGAATGGTTGGCAGGAGCTATTGAAATTAGAAATCCTTATGCTTTGCTTTTGGCTCTGAAAATGGGAGAAAAAGTTTATGTGGCCAGTGCAAGATTTGGGAGCCAGTGGAAGATTTGTGGGAAAATTAAATGTGGTGGGAAAAAGGAGTTGCACGTGATTCTCTTTAAAATTCATGGGGAGCCACTTGAGATATGTTTGGGGTATGCTTTATCTACTTTGGACGCAATTTGTTTACATGCCCAGAAGCTTTGCTTGGTTGATTGGGCTTTTGCAAATGTACCAATATCTTGTAAGGATGTGGAAACCAAGTTGTTTGCTCTTAATGTGGCCACTGAGGTACTCCTACAGGAAGGCCAAATCTTTGATTTCTCGATCATTATGCAGTTGGTTGTGATTTTGTCCACTAGGCCTTTGGATGAACTAAAGGGCATCATATGTATTCTGCATAGTTCTCTTGCAAACATTGATGACTCCTATTCTAAGTGGATCTCTATTTTTCAAACAATTGCTAGACCCTTAATGTTATTTATGGCAGTGATGTATGGACCTTTAAATTTGCAGATATTGAGGTGGATAGGAGAGGGTCGGGAGAGCAGTCACTTCCCTTTGGAAAATAAGGAAGAAGTGGTTTGCGCAGTTAGTCTGATCTTTGGTTCTATTAATAACAAAGAATTACAGAACAACTTATTGGCTACATTGCTTTCTTCTAGCTTTGAAGCTATTGGGGAATTTGTTGATAAAGATAGTAGCCATTGCCTGAGACAAAATTCTACTACCTATACCAAAGTGATCAATGATGAACTTGCTAAACATTTTGCTCATACTAAGTTTGCATCAACTCCTATGAGGTATTGTTCTTCTTCAGCTACCTTAATCGTTGATACTCTTCTTCCTTCTATGGCATTAGTTATGTGTGTTACTGCTTGTGGTGTGATGGAGACTATAAAAAAAGCACACATTGATGGAATTGTTGAGAAAGCTAAGAAGAAGCAACTTGATATTGTTCTGGGATTAGTTGATGATGCTTTGGATTCTCAGGCTGGGACACAGAATTTACCAAGGCAAATTCTACATATGAGTGGGTGACAGTAGCAAGGGGTTTTCAAAAAAGAACAATGTGTTGTCGCCAAGTGGTCTATAGCTCTTCAAGTTTCAAGTGGTCGATAGCATTGGTCACAGGTGTCCAGCTTTTGACTCAGAATGTGAAACTTGAGGACAAGTTTCTGTTAAGGGGGCTGCATTGTTATGAAAATAGGCTTAAATAAGCCTTCCTGTTCCTAGTAGGAGAACTCATTCATGTGCAGTACACGTGTGCAGTGGGTTAATTAGTCATTAATTAGGTTAATTTGGGTTAAGTCGTTAATTAGCTAGGTTGTTATTGTAGCCAATACATGGGAGCCACGTGTCCGGGTAGGTAACTCATCCTGGGTTATATAAACTAGAACTATGTACTCCTTTCATCATCAATCAAAATGTCTGCAATTTCAATTTCTTGCTTTTCTCCTTAGCTTTCTTTTTCATCTGTTGATCTCCAGTAGTTAGGGTTAGCACCCTAACAATTTCCAACAAAAATATTCTCATTTTCAACTATAACCTAATTTTAATCGACATGCTTTGAAAGGGAAAAGAAAAAAAAAGGTAAAACACATGGAATAGAAAATTAAATTACTACTCAAAGAATTAGGGATGATAACTTAATTTGAAAAGTCTACCATGAAAACGAAAACTAATAATTATTCACATTTAAAAACAATATAACTTTTTCAGTTATAGTGTTGCCATTCAATTCCATTTTTGTCACTTCATCTTGAGTACAATCTAAAAATTACATCGCTGGCATCAACTCAATTTGATCTCAATTACTTTATATAGCGCCGTACAATTTGTTGGTTTTCGGTTCTAAAAAATCAACCCCCTATACACAAACGTAAATTTAAAAAGTACTACAGAAGAATATCATTAGACTGAAACATTTTATTTGGTTATGAGGCACAATTGATGGTTCCATTTTCATGTACAAATGTAAAGCTTTCCCAGAAAATTTCATTTGCACCCCTCTCTTTATGAATCTTCAACCCTTGCGCCTTTTTGGCGGCCAAATTCTGAAAGGGGCGTCGACACCCTGGTGCAAGTCATCCAAACCTACGCAAAAACCAAGCAGCTAAACAAAGGCGAAGAGCTCCACACTCACCTCCTACGCACTCATTACCCACTATGTCTTTTCCTCACCAACCACCTCCTCAACATGTACTCCAAATTCGGGCACGTCGATTATGCCCTCTGTTAGGAAATCAATCATGTTAGGAAACTAATCCTAAATATCCTCTGTATGAGGAATGTATGATCTGTAGATATCTGTTACTTTTGTACTCCTTAATTATAGCTTGATTATAGGATCAGTGAGATTAGTTACCTTGTGAATATAGGTCTGTACCCTCTATATGTATCGACACTGTATTAATGCAATATCATTCCAGCCAATCTTCTTTCTTTCATGGTATCAGAGCAGGAGTAAAATCCTGACTCTCTCCCTTGTCGTTGTGCCTTACCTTCTCATGCAGCAATCTTCATTCTTCAATCTCCTAAATCATGGGAGAAGGTTCAAATCCCCCAAAAGCCGATATCTCAAATCCCTTCTTCATTCATCAGTCAGATCATCCCGGTTTGGTCTTGGTCTCCAAACCACTCAATGGAGATAATTACTCCACATGACTGAGAGCCATGACCATTGCCCTAAATGCCAAGAACAAGCTTGGCTTTGTCAACGGTGTCATCAAACCGCCCTCAGCAGAAAAGTATCCTGATGATTATGCGACTTGGTCTCGGTGCAATGATATGATCCCATTCTTGGATTATCAATTCTATAACCCCGGAAATCTCTGATAGTGTAATCTATTACACTACTGCTCGTGAAGTTTGGGAAGACCTTCATGAGCGTTTCTCTCAAAGCAATGCCCCTCGCATCTTTGAAATCCAACGAGAGATTGCTTACCATCGACAAGATCAGCTTTCTGTTTCAGCCTACTACAGCAAATTGAAGAGTCTCCGGGATGAATTGGCTTCATATACTGATGCATCCTCATGTACCTGTGGTGCACAACAAGATCGGAAAAAATTGATACAGTTCCTGATGGGGTTAAATGAATCTTACAGCACTACTCGTGGCATGGACAAATACTCTTGATGAATCCTCTTTCATTTTTCTGTCAAGCTTATTCTTCTGTTTGTCAGGAAGAAAAACAAAGGCTTTTAAGTACTACACATGGTTCCACGGACTGTAGTACAAGTGTAGCCATGGCAGTCAGGAATAACCGGTTCAACCAAGCCCGATCAACCAAATCTGAACGTTCACAAGAAGGACGACGCAATGATCAAGATCAGTGTCGTTTTGGTTCCTACAAAGGGCGTCCAAGCTGTTCCTACTGTGGTGATATGGGACATTTCGTTGAGATATACTAAAAAATAATTGGGTACCCACCTGGGCATCCAAAAGAGAGATCAAACAAGGGTAAACATGATGGGTACCGCAACCATACTCCTCCTGCCAATCAAGTCTCTGATTCCTTGACTAAAGATGACATCAAATCTGTGGCTTCTGGTATTTCAGCTACAACAGCTCATATCTATCTTGAGCGTCAAAAATTGAGGCACCAATACTCAAGTCAATGCAGCCTTGACCAAACCAACGACTCCACCAGCACTACTAAAAAAAATTGCTTTTGCGACGCCTATTTTGCGACGGCAAATTGGGCTTTTGCGACGGAAAAAACTTTTCGCGACGGAAAATTGAGCCTTTTGCGACGGAAATGTTGGCGTTGCAATAGGTGGCGTCACAAAATCCATTTGCGACGGTAAAATGCCGTCGCAAAAAGTATTTGCGACGGAAAACTGTTGCCGTCGCAATGGCTAAACTATTTGCGACGGATACTTTGCCGTCGCAAAAAGATATTTCATTTTAAAAAAAAATTGGGGTGAATTTGTTGCGACGGATACTTTGCCGTCGCAAAAGAATATTTCATTATAAAAAAAAAATGGTGTGAATTGCACACCAAAGCTAGTACCATCTAA
>BDJD01003380.1:118397-141762 GCA_002564525.1 Rosa multiflora
TGTAAGAACCATGACTGTACGTAGGTTTGGCTATATTGTTCATACCTTTCAAGGCACACTTCATCCAGCCTCTTCTTCCTAAACATGTCATTAGCTAAATACAATACTGAATATGTATAAATAGAGTTCCAAGACAGACACTAAACATTAGCCGGAAATGGGTAAATCAATTGGTTCTGATGAGGGGCATAAAAGCTCACTTCTTTGGTGCTTGATCCTTTGATAACTTCACAGCAGCAAAGCTTTTACAGGGACTATGAATTGGCACTCCGACCCATCTTGCTGAACATAGCACAACATTTAAAAGAATATAGCTTTGAACTATTAGAACCAACTATTAGAACCAAAACAAAGGTTTGTGCAGTTAAATTCAAATTAAAACAACCACTTGTTCCCTTGAATTCAACAACCCCACAAACTCAAGCACACCATTTTGCATCAAAAGGTAAAAGCAAAGAAACAACTATAATAGGGACGAGTATGAACCTGTCGCTTGTTGTGTTCTTGGAAAGCAAAGAAAGCAATACTTTCCAGGTCCATCAGCCAATTTACTTCTCATTGTACAAAGGCTCTAGGTACTGGTAAACATCAGTATCGTTACCTGTAATACACAATTAAGTAAATGCACCAATCACATGGACATATCTGAAATGCAAGTAAGAGCCTAATTAAAACTTTCCTAAACTAAAATCACACCAATTCCTCTTTCTAATGCATAAGAAGCTACATTAGTAAGCAAGACCAGTGCTTTTGTACTCCACTATATCCAAACATTTCCAATCCTCTCATTTCAACTTGTTTCTGTAATGTTCTACTTAAATCACTGAGCTTTATCTATACAAGATACTGACCTCGATCTAGACCACACTGTTATCAGCAAAACCACATAATCCCAAATTTCCAATCCTTTTCCTCAACTCAATTTCTACCAAACACGAATTACAACAGTCAACCAATAAATTAGACATAAAAACTCACTCGTAGTCGTCGTTCTTAATGAATTCGATGACAATTTCCTTCTTCTGTTGCATCTGAAGCATCTTCATAAATGAACAGTGTGGGTTTTCGATTACCTCCAAAGGTCCCGCCGATGTGGTCGAGCTCCATGGCCTTGTCCACCAGAGTCTCCGCCGCAAACCGAAGCACTACTCCTTCCATTAGGTGTTGTTGTATATCTTCGTCCGTACGATCTTCTCGATCAGGTTTGTTGTGTATTTGGGGTTGGGTTGGGTGTGAGAGAGTTGTTACAGTTTGGTGAAGGAGGAGCTGTCGGTCTCGGCGGTAAGGAGGAGCTGTCGATCTCGGCGGTAAGTTTCGGTGTAGACCTCTTCGATGTCGGGGGTAGATTAGGGCTGCAGATCGATGGGGAATTGGGGAGGGGGGAGGGGGCTAGATTCGTGAGACGCTGCAGATCTTGGGCAAGAGAGAGAGAGAATCGGGGCTGTAGATTAGGGCTGCAGATAGATGTTAGTGGGAAATAAGGTAGAGAAACTAAAAGAAAAAGTCGAGGGAAAAAGAATTCTTACTACGGTAAGACGAGATTGCGTGGCAATTGATAAAAAACTTACTACGGTAAACATTTGCCGTCGCAAATGATAAAACTTAATCGCGACGGAATATTTTCCGTAGCAATAGGGTCTCAATTGCTACGGCAATTGATGCCGAAGTAAAAAGGCGAAGCAATTGAGGTTTTTTTTAGTAGTGCAGGTTTGTCTGAAATCTCCTCTAACCGTTGGATCATTGACAGCGGTACAACATACCATATTACTGCATCTACAAAATTATTTTTGCATGGAGATAAAAATTGTTCACTACTTCCCGTATAGCTGCCTAGTGGAGAGAGAGCTAATATAATTGCAAAAGGGTCGTTGCCTTTGAATTCTACCTTTTATTTTCATAATGTATTGTGTGTGCCTACATTCAAGGTTGATTTGATGTCCGTTAGTGGGCTAACAAGAGACTTAAATTGTTCGGTGACTTTTTTCCCTTATTGGTGTGTCTTGCAGGATCTGGTTATGAAAAGGATGATTGGTTTGGGTAAGCAGTGTAATGGCCTATACTACTTGGTGGCTTTAGCGAGGAAGAAAACATCAACCAACCAACCAGCCTGCAATCTCACCACCTCATCTACCGATCTCTGGCATAACCATTTAGGACATGTTTCTCTTTCCCGTTTAAATTTCATTGCCGAGAATTTTCTGAATATTTCTATTGATTCTAATAATGCTTGCCCTATATGTCCTTTGGCTAAGCAAAATCGTTTGCCTTTTGGCATTAGTTCAATTTCATCTGTACGACCTTTTGATCTTATTCATTGTGACATTTGGGGTCGATATAAACACCCTTCTCTTTCTGGTGCTCATTATTTTTTAACCATTGTTGATGATTACATGCATTTTACTTGGATATTTTTGATGAGACACAAAGATGAAACACAATCACTTTTGCAGCTTTTTTTTAGCTATGTGTCTACTCAATTTTCATCCCATATTAAAAAATTTCGAAGTGACAATGGTGCTGAATTCCTCTCACTCTAATCTTTCTTCAAAGATAATGGTGTTATTTTCCAACATTCCTGTGTTTACACGCCTCAACAGAATGGGTTAGTGGAACTCAAACATCTTCATATTTTGCAAGTCGCACGAGCTTTGAAATTTCAAGCTCAACTCCCTCCACAATTTTGGGGAGAATGCATTCTCTCTGCAATCCATATCATCAATTGTCTTCCAACTCCTCTTCTTTCTTTTCAAACTCCTTTTGAACATCTTTACAACAAACGTACTCCCTTCCTTTTCTCACCTTCGGACCATTGGTTGTTTAGCTTACGCTACAAATCCTCATGTTGCCCATAAATTTGACACTTGTGCCATCAAGTGCCTCTTCATTGGTTACCCTGCTAGACAAAAAGCCTATAAATTGTTTGATCTATCAACTCGACGAATCTTTACTAGTCGAGATGTACTTTTTCATGAAACCATTTTCCTTTATGCCTCTGTCGAGCCCAATTCCACTTCATCTCCTTTGGCCACCACTTCAGGCCCAATTCCAAATTCAATCCTAGACCCAACTCCTTTTACCATCCCTAACCTCAAGTCTATCCCCAACATTGACTCTACAAATAATTCCCATCCTTCCTCTTCGACCCCATCCCCTCTTCCAGCCGACCCACCACCTGCACTCTCTGAAACTAAACCCGTGTCCTCCTCACCACAGCCTTCATCCCCTCTGGTGTCTCCTCTAGCGCCGTCTCCGGCACTCGCACCCGTACCCGACCAACCGGTACCCTTCGCCGAGCCCCTTTGTCGCTCCAGCCAGACCACCGCTCCTCCGATGAAATTCCGGGATTATATCGTCTCACAGGTCACACTTCCCCGCTCTGATCAGTCATCCTCATTGTTTCCAGGTCCGACCAATGGCGGAACCTTATAGGGGCGGGTATGGGCCCTGGCCCCCCCAACGTGTTCACATTTTCTTAACAAGGCATATATTAAATATATGAAGTCAATATATTTGCACCTTTGTGCCCCCCCCCCTCCAATTTTTTCACTATCAGTTTTCAGACTTCTCATCTGTTTTGTTCTTGATTTAATTAAGTTTTCCTACTTCTAGGCTTTACTTTTCTAGCTTTTTGCTATTCCCACGGTGGTTTTTGAATGTCCCAAATAACTTTACCATTTATACTTTCTAGGATTTTTATATTTTATTATTATAAGTAATTAAATAGTCATTAGTATAGAGTATAGAAAGTAGAAAGAAAAGGCCAAAAGGCAGTCAAATCTATTTCTATCCAATACCCATCGTTAGATCGTCTTCTACAAGAAACTCTACAAGGTCAGTCATCAAAAAAAAAATCTCTACAACATTGTCTTCTACTGTTCTACAGTGATCAGTCCAATTTCAAACTATAAAGAGCTCAAGGTGCGTGTATACCGTTATAGACTTTTTATTTATTAATTTCAATTTTAGATTTTTATCGTATAATCGTATTCTTTATAATTTGGTATGATCATGTTTGGAAACTCTAGGTTCATGGCTAAGTTGAAATGTCACGCCCCTGATTTTACACACATGAAAATCGATATATATATATAATCCCATAATTACATATGCGTGAACGTTCAGCCATCAATACAAAATACTTAGAAACTTTTTCCCTTTTAACCCAAGTACATATTGATGCCCTGAACCCACTATGTCAATATTGACCCGCTCCACAGAGTCATATATTACAATGCTTACGAATTAAATTGTCAACAACAAAATAAAACGTAAATACTGCTCAGAGTAACTATACAACGGAAGTCCTTAACAACGGTAAGGTCACAAAGATAGCTTCCTACCGTAAAGCTGCAAAAGCGCCACCTCAGTTTCGGCCACGATTTCCCTGACCTGCAAGATTAACCCCTACACCATTCCATTGAGTAGTGCACCGGGTTGCCACACAACAAACCCGGTAAGCTTATGAAGCTCGTATGAGTAACTCAAAACCACAAAGCAAAACACATTTCTTAAGTCACCACAACCTAAATAACGATAAGCACACATCTCACACCTACAACCATCCATTTCATATCCTTCCATATTGTGCTTACGTAAGTCAATGGGTGACTAAAGCCTCATGTTCAGAACCTCAATCCTACCATCCAATTACACAAATTTTGGTCAAATAAGACTTCCTCAAGCAATGTTTGACCCCATTCTAACGCACTAAGGCGAATCCCAAACCACGCTCATTCCCTCCCCACTAGGAGCCTTTTTGTCATCAACATGACATCAAGGTGAAAAATAATGAATCACCTTCCTATCCTCACCACAAAGTACAATTCATCACCACTATGGCTCTTAAATGTAAATCAAACCATCAATCAATACAATCAAGGAGAAACAAGGCAATCACACATCAAAACAAGCAAAACCATTCATAGTAACCCCTGCATATAATTTAGTTCAGGAGGTCACATTAAGTCAAGCAATTCAAGTCAAAGTAGTCATCGAAGTCCCACACCCAGACGTCTGTGGGTAGCCCCAACCATCACAGCAGTCCTCTCAATTATTGTTAACTTAATAACAATTCAGCTCCGCTACCGAGCAGTCATCACACTGATCATCGCACAGATTCCACAGGTCATCACCCAGATATTCATCATCCTACTGATCATCACATAGATATCGCTGGTCATCACATAGATAGCGATCATCATCACATAGATTTCGCTGGTCATCACATAGATAGCGATCATCACATAGATTTCAAAGATCATCACATAGATTGCAAGGATCATCACATAGATTGAAATTGTCCAGCTGATCATCACATAGATTTTGCCGGTCATCACGCAGATAGCCATGATCCAGTAAATCATCACACAGATTTCTATGAGTCATTACACAAATATTCATACACAAGATTTACATGGCAATCATTACCAAGATTCATCACGAAGCCACTAACACATGAATATATATGTATATATATATATACCCCATAATATATATATATACACACACATAGTCATCCACTTAGAAATGCCACTAATACCAACTATAGTCACAGTTAACCTAATAACTCCAAGACAATAGGGTAATCTCGCTCATAACTAATATCGATCATGCTCATAACGAATATCAAATATCGATCCTACTCATAACAAATATCGATCCTGCTCATAACAAATATCGATCCTATTCATAACAAATATCGATCCTACTCATAACAAATATCGTGAGATTTACTCACCAAACGATAAAGGTGATCCGTTCATTAATGAACCTTGTGAGATTACTCTCCTCAAAACTCCCGCTGCGTCTTCAATATAGAACAAGGCAGCCACACCACAAAACAACCGTCCAAGGATACCTCGTCAAGTACCTAATGACATACGGTTCAACTTAGCAACAATCCACAAACGATTTAAGTCTGAAACCCCTGTTTTGAACTAAAATCCCCAAAGTGGCACCAATCGAGGCAAAACCACATCCGAGACCTCCCAAAGTCCCTGGAATACGTCCATGATCGATGTGACCAAACCACAAGTCGATCGGACGCTCGAATCCTCACGGATTGAATAAATCCACCAGTATGAAACCGTAAAAATCATAACAATTCCATACGAACTCCAAAATTTGCATATTATATATCAAAACGCTCGTATCAACAAGTAGAACATATATAATACCAAAAAAAGTTCCTTAAGTGGCTGGAACACCGCCGGAACGCCGCCACAGGCGGTGGCGCACCGCCGCCGGCCAAAACTCAATATTTCACAAAACTCCCAACATCAAAGTTCTTCATCTAAGCATGCTTGTGAATTTTCATAACTAGCTCGAAGTCAGAAAATAAGCATAAAGGGTCGAAAACTACCTCACAAGCCGTGAACAGTAATCCAATATGAGTTGAACCAACTTTTACGTGAATCGATCCAAACAACCACCAAGAATCGATCGAGAAGGCTGCTCTGAGTTCCCCAAGCTCAACTTGAAGCCCCGCCGACGTCGGAAATCGGAGAACCGATCGGGTCCGAAAACACCTAACTGCGTCGCCTTCTACCGCCACCACCACCGAGAATCGGTGCTAGAGGGCACCACAGGGACGACCAGACGGAGGAGACGATCCTATCTGGAAAGTTTCGTCGCCGGAGACCGCCGCAGTTTGCCGGAAAAGTCGGGCCGGATCGTCTGGGTTCGGGTAGGGTCAGCCGGGTTTCTTTGATTCTGAGGGTAGCAGCCGAGAGAGAAGAGAGATGAAGTGAGATTTCCGGAAACGGAAATAATGAAAATAGTAAGTTTCCAACTTGGGAAACTTCTATTTATACCAAAATGGAAATTCCTTCCAATGGCATGGCCATAACTTTCTCATACGAACTCCGATTCTCGCGTTCCACATCTCCACGAACTCGTATCGACGCGCTCTACAACTTTCGTGAAGGAAGTTTTAGGAGAATCCCAACGAATAAAAAGTCAACCCTTGCGCCCCCCCTAAAATGGCTCATCCTGAATAATTATTCACTCGAAACACTTCTGCTCCATCCACGAGCCACGAAATCGTCCAATCACCATAAAATTAATTCCGAAAAATCCTCGAAAAATAATTACCAATTTCCAGGGCATCACATGAAAACAATTGATTCATTCTTTAAAAGAAAAGAAGTTGGGGATGCCGCAAACAATACAACTTCGGGTGTTAATGCTTCATTGAGTTCCACCGAGCCTCCTTCTAATCCTCCAAATACTGAAGAACATCTAAGACCTCGATTGGAAAATCTTGGACGTGATGTTAATGAAGTTGATATCGCTACTATTGAACGAGATCCTGGAAAACGTCCGAAGATGTGGGAATATCCACCCAACAATCGCAATGGGATTAGACATGCTTATTTGAAATTAGGGCCATATCAAATTCGTCTTGCTGAATATCCAAAGTCTGGAAAGAAGCATCCTCATTGCTTTCAAGAGTCATGGTACACCCAATTTTCTTCTTGGCTTGAATATTCTTCTTCTGAAGATGCAGCTTATTGATTACCATGTTATCTTTTTACAATGAAAGCAGCCGGTCGTCCTGGTTGGGACGTATTTAGTGTCAAGGGATTTAGAAATTGGAAGAAAGTGAATGATGGAAATCGATGTGCATTTTTGAATCATATTAGAGAGGATTCTTGCTTACCTCATCACAAAGCTGTGCAAGCTTGTGAGGATTTATTGAAGCAATCAAAACATATAGACAAAGTGATCAATATACAAACATGTGAGCAGATTTTAAATAACCGATTGCGAGTGAAGACTTCTACTGATGCTATTCGTTTTCTTGCAGTTCAGGGATGTGCTTTTAGAGGTCACAACAAAACTCCAGAGTCACAAAATCAAGGTAATTTTATTAAGTTGATTAAACTTTTGGCATCATATAATGAAAAAGTGGCACACACTGTTTTGGAAAATGCTCCTAAATCTGCTAAGTATACATCACCTGCAATTCAAAAGGAGATTTTGCAAGTTATTGCAAGCAAAGTGCGAAGCAAGATTCGAGAAGATGTTGGAGATTCTAAATTTTGTATTATTGTTGATGAGGCACGTGACGAGTCTAAGAGAGAGCAAATGGCTCTTGTTTTGAGATTTGTTGATGGAGAAGGTTTTATACAAGAGCGCTTCTTTGATCTTTCTCATGTTAAAGACACTGCAGCTGAAACTCTAAAGAATGAAATATGTGTCATTCTTTCCCGTCATTCACTTGATGTTCAAAATATTCGTGGACAAGGGTATGATGGAGCAAGCAATATGCGTGGTGAGTGGAAAGGATTGCAAGCATTATTTCTAAATGATTGTCCATATGCATACTATGTGCATTGCTTCGCACATCGCTTGCAATTGGCATTAGTTGCTGCATCACGAGAGGTAATTCCTGTCCATCATTTTTTCTCTAATTTGAGTTTTGTCATTAATGTGGTTGTTTCTTCTTGTAAACGTCATGATGAGTTACAAGATGCTCAAATAGAAGAAATAACACATTTGTTATCTATTGATGAACTTGAAAGTGGAAAGGGAGCTAATCAAATTGGCACTTTGAAACGACTCGGCGATACTCGATGGAGCTCACATTTTCATTCTTTATGTAGCCTAGTGAGGCTATTTGGTCCAACTACTGCAGTGCTTGAAAAAATTGAGAAAGAAAGCTCCAATTATTGTCAACGTGGTGATGCTAATGCAACTTGCAAAATGGTTACTTCATTTGAGTTTATTTTCATTCTACATTTGATGAAGGAGATCATGGGCATCACAAATGGTCTTTGTCAAGCCTTGCAACAGAAAAATCAAGACATTTTGAATGCTATGCATTTAGTTTCAGATAAAAAGGCACTTATCCAAAAGTTTAGAGAAGATGGTTGGGAAAATTTTCTTGGGGAAGTCATTTCATTCTCAAATAAATATGAAATTGATATTCCTGACTTGAGTGCTCCTTATTTTGAAGGTCGAAGTCGTCGTCGCAAAAGAGATGTTACATTGGAGCATCATTTCCATGTTGATATATTTGTTGCTGCTATAGATGTTCAATTGCATGAGCTTAACTGCAGGTTTGGTGAATCTGCTATGGAACTTCTAACACTTAGCATTGCTTTGGAACCCAAAAATGCATACAAGTCATTCAATATTGATGCCATATGTCTTCTTGTGGAGAAGTATTATCCTCTTGATTTTATTGAGCAAGAGAAAATTAATTTGAGATTCCAATTGAGGTCTTTTGAGATTGATGTGCATAGTCACCCGGAATTGCAATCATTGTCATCTATTCCAGAATTATGTCGGAGGTTAGTGGAGACTGAAAGGGTAAGCAGATATTATCTTATTGATAGATTGATTCGTCTTATATTAACTCTTCCAGTATCTACGACAACTAGTGAGAGAGCATTTTCAGCGATGAAAATCATTAAAACAAGGCTTAGAAACAAAATGGAGGATGATTTTTTGGCGGATAACTTGGCGGTCTACATTGAGAGAGAAATTGCTAAGAGCTTCAATTCTGATTCTATACTTGATGACTTTAGTTCTATGAAAGAGCGTAGAGTATTATTTAAATAATTTTTGCACTTCTAAAATTGGTTGTATTGTGATTTTATGGAAGGGGTTTAGGTTTCAAGTCCTCCCCATTGTACTTTATTTATGCAACTAATAAAATAGGCGTGGGGATGAGCCTCCCAGCTTGACTGGGTTCCAAACCCAAAAAAACAAAAAAATGTTATTGTATTTTTTTTTCCGACCTCTCCAAGGTTCGGCTCCTAGTTCCGCCACTGGGTCCGACCAAAGGCACCCGCTACCCCCTATGCAATTATGTCTCTTATCACCAATGTAAGCCTGCACACCAATCTTTCCTTGCTCAAATAAGTCAAACCACCGGGCCACGCTCTTATTCCGAGGTTGCCTCACATCCGGCATGGCAAGAAGCGATGAAGTCTGAATTGCAAGAGCTCCCAGACAATGGAATCTGGACTCTCACTCCTCTTCCGATTGGTAAGACTCCAATTGACTGCCAATAGGTTTATAAAATTAAACATCGAGCTGATCGTTCTGTCGAGCTATAAAAAGCTCGATTAGTTGCCAAAGGATTTACGCAGATTGAGGGTGTTGATTATCAAGACACCTTTTCTCCCACTGCCAAGATTATCTTTGTTCGATGTCTCCTTGCTTTGGCAGCAGCTCGTGGCTGGTCTCTTCACCAATTGGACGTCAACAATGCTTTCTTACACGATGATCTTGAGGAAGAAATATATATGTCTCCTTCGCCAGGGCTTCTGAGACAGGGGGAGGAACACTTAGTCTGCTGACTCCACAAGTCGTTGTATGGCCTAAAGCAGGCGTCCCGTCAGTGATTCGCCAAATTCTTAGAGGCTATTTAGTCCGCAGGATATGTACAATCAATAGCTGACTACTCTTTGTTCACCAAGAAACACGGCAAATCCTTTATGTTGATGATATTTTAATTACCAGAAATGATCCAGTGAGTATTGCTACACTCAAGAATTTCCTCCATTCCCATTTCCGTATTAAAGATCTAGGAGACTTGAAATATTTTCTTAGTATTGAGGTTTCAACCTCTAGCAATGGGATTTTTATCTCTCAACGTAAATATGCATTAGAAATTGTCAAGGATGCAGGATTAATAGGTGCAGCCCCTGCTGACAGTCCTATGGAAAGAGGTTTAAAGTTGTCTAACAAAAGTGACTTGCTAAAAGATCCAGCTCGTTACAGAAGATTTGTTGGGAGACTAATATATCTTACAGTTTTGAGACCAGACATTACATATTCAGTTCATGTACTGCGCAGATTCATGCATCAGCCTCGAAAGCTACATATGGAAGCAGCTTTGCGTGTTGTCCAATATATTAAGAAGGCACCTGGTCAAGGATTGTTCTTTTCTTCTAAGAGTGATTTCAGACTGCGTGCTCTTTGTGATTCTGATTGGACAGGTTGTCCAATTACTACGAGATCAACCTCTGATTATTGTGTCTTTCTTGGTCCCTCACTGGTTTCATGGAGATCAAAGCGACAGAAAACTATTTCCCTCTCTTCAGCTGAAGCAGAATATCAAGCAATGACTGGTGCTTGTTGTGAACTCACATGGCTTCGATATCTTCTCAAGGATTTGGGAGTATTGCATCAAGAACCAGCCGTTCTATATTGTGATAATAAAGCAACGCTGCACATTGCAGCAAATCCTGTCTTTCACGAGTGAACTCGACACATTGAGATGGATTGTCACTATATAAGAGATAAGATACAAGATGGATCTGTTGTCACGAAGTTTGTGGGTTCTACACATCAAGTTTGTGGGTTTTCACCACAGCTTTGGGAAAGGAAATTTTCATCCCTATGGTTGGCAAGTTGGGAGTTAGAGACATTCACTCACCAACTTGAGGGGGAGTGTTAGGAAATCAATCCAGTTAGGAAACTAATCTTAAATATCCTCTGTATGAGGAATGTATGATCTGTAGATATCTGTTACTTTTGTACTCCTTAATTATAGCTTGATTATAGGATCAGTGAGATTAGTTACCTTGTGAATATAGGTCTGTACCCTCTATATGTATCGACACTGTATCAATGCAATATCATTCCAGCCAATCTTCTTTCTTTCACCCTCAAGCTTTTCGACCAAATGCCTCACCGAAACTTGGTTTCCTGCCTCACCGAAACTTGGTTTCCTCAGAACTTGAGGTTCTCCGAGAGTTTCAAGGCCTTTTCCCAGATGAGAAGTGCTGGGGAGAGCCCGACCCAGTTTGCATTTGCAAGTGTCATCAGAGCTTGTGTGGTTCTTGGGTCCATTGAGATTGGGAGGCAGCTGCATTCTCTTGCTTTGAAATTGGGCTTGGCTTGTGATCTGTTTGTGGGTAGTAATTTAGCGGATATGTATTCGAAATGTGGGTTCATGACTTCATGGTTGAGGCTTGTAAGGTTTTTGAGGAAATGCCGAGTACGGTTGCTGTTGGAAATGCTCTGGTTGATATGTACTCGAAATCCGGAGATATCGAGAGTGCTTTACATGTGTTTTGGGTGGACGCTGAGTGTAGAAATATTGTGTCGTATTCCTCTCTCATCAATGGTCATGTCGAGATGGATGAAATCGAGAAGGCTTTTAGTGTGTTTGTTGACTTACGGGGGGGGGGGGGGGGGGGGGAGTGGAGCCTAATCAGTTCACTTTTTCTAGCTTAATCAAGGCTTGTGCCAGCCAAGCTGCACTTGAACAAGGGATCCAACTTCATCCTCAGGTGGTCAAGTTTAATTTTGATAGAGACAATTTTGTGTCTTCTGTTCTTGTTGATATGTATGGTAAATGTGGGTTACTTGATCACTCAATACAAGTGTCTGACGAGATAGCAAACCCGACTGAAGTTGAATGGAATTCGTTGCTAAATGTATTTGCAGTTCATGGCTTAGGAAATGACGCCTTGAAAACTTTTAGTAGAATGGTCCAAGCAGGGGTGAAACCAAATGCAATAACATTTATCAGTCTTTTGACAGGGTGTAGCCATTCTGGATTGGTAGAGGAAGGTTTAAAGTACTTTTACTCTATGGAGAAAGCATATGGACTAGTACCTAGAGCTGGACATTACTCTTGCATTATTTATTTACTTGGCCGGGCTGGAAGGCTTGAAGATCCCGAAGATTTCATTAACAGCATGCCAATGCAGCCAAATGCTTTTGGTTGGTGCTCTTTTCTTGGTGCTTGCACGATTCATGGTGATAAAGAGGGCCAAACTGGCAGCGGAGAAATTGATACAGCTTGAACCTGAGAATAGTAGAGCACATGTTTTGCTTTCAACTCTACATGCAAAGGAGCAAAAATAAGATCTCGGAAGTGTGAGGAAGATGATGAGAGACAGCAGCATGAAAAAAATTGCTCGGTTAGAGATGGGTTGATGTTGGTAACAAAACACACATGCTTGGAGCCGAAGACTGGTCTCATCCTCAGAAGAAAGAAATATAGGAGAAACTTGATAGTCTTCTTTATGAGATAAAGAAAGCTGGATACGTTCCAAATACAGATCTTGTTCTTCATGATATGGACGACAATTCAAAGGTAGAACTTCTTCACCATCATAGTGAGAGGGTAGATTGCATTTGCACTGACCAGTATGCCTGCCGGGTAGCCAGTCATTGTGAATAAAAATATAAGAGTGCGCTTGGATTGCCATTCTGCAATCAATTACATCTCCTTGGTCGTTGGAAGAAAGATTATAGTTAGGGACAATACTCGGTTCCACCATTTCGCAGATGGGTTGTGTTCATGTGGAGATTATTGGTAAAAGTTTTGGAGGCCAATGTCTTGTAAAGGAACTCATACAAAAGTTATCTGCCTGGTTACTTGGATCTAGTCCGTGCCAAATAACTGACAAATTTTTTTTGAGCCGACTGGGTCATTAACAATTCAATGCAGCAGCATATTTTATAAGGAACTCAAGAACCTTGTTCTACGGAACACATATAATGCTTTCTCTATTCAACATAGCCTTCTTTTCTCCACAAATGTAATTAATATAATGTTCTCCCAATACAACTGACATCTCAATTGTAATTTCAATACCCAATATGTGAAGTAGCAATGAAACTAAATGAAGCTGTCGTCTCAACTGTGATGATATTAAGTAAAATAACGAAGTATCAACCCGCAACAGGGTGCGGGCATTCTACCTAGTTACATGGCTAAAACATATGACACACTCGAAATCTAAAATTATCCTTGTTAGTTAATGTGTCTTTTTCTATTGGCTTATTGGACTGATTTCTTGTTTCGATGGTCTAATACAAGACTCTCTTATTATGGACTAATCATACTTTACACTTTTCAAATGTTTAGTGATATACAGTATTAACTTACGAGACTCGTTTTATTACTGTGATACATAAATCAGTAGTATGTAGTATTCCTCTAACAAACGGAGTTAACGTGGCAAGAGTTTCCTGAAACAAAACTCTAATCATATCAATTGATATTTTCACTCTCAGGAGTTTCATGGCAGGGATTAAAATATCTACAAAATCTCTGATATATATATATATATATATTTTTTTTTTTTGACACAGTAAAAGATATTTCATTTAATTCCAAAGCCAGAACGGCACCTATAAATAGTCCATGTATACTTGTACCCTACATCAGTGGTCAAGCAGGTAAGGGGCAACATGTACCATCCACTAGTACATTGTCGCTCACTTATTCAAGAGCCTACACTACTACAACTCTCAGATTACACAAAGAAAACTACCTCGAATCTCTCTTCGTCAATGCACTCAATTGTGGTACTCCAGGAGATTCATTAACTTGGTGTATCAAGAAACCATAGCAGTGCAAACTAAAATAGAAATAGAAACTGAATTTAACTTTTCTCCTTGCCCTTAGAAGTAGGGCACAGAGAAACAGTAGGGTAAGTCAACTTGAGCGGTTCCAAGGTAGCAGCAGTCTTCTTATTCTTGGGAGGATTCTTATTCCTTGATCCTAAAGGTCTCCCCCGCTTCTTCTTCCCTTCTTTGTTGTCCTAATCGACCACAGTCTTTGGCACTAAAGTGCCTTCCGGAGTCTCCACCAAACCCAAAGATTTTGCAGAGAACTTAGTAGTGAATTCCGGCATCTTCAGTTTCTTAGGAGGCAAAAATAAGCCTCTTCTATCATCCAGCAACTCAGGCAAACTTTGCTTAGGCTTTTTTGGAGACACATTTGGGGACGCAGGCCTGTCCCTCTTCCTCAACAGGTTCTCCTCCACCGAAACCATTGCCAGGCTATCATCAGAGTTACCCTTTGACCTATTCTCCATATTCCTCAACACTATGGTCCTCTTCTCCTTCCTCGGCTTCCCAAACTGCACCTCAGAGAACAAAGAATGCACCACATGCGTTGGGACATTCGATTGGAACTTGAAGGTTACATTCCCCAGTTGAAAACGCCCTTCAGCAAAACTTAATGTCGAGGACCCAGCCCTAGCTGTAGTCTTCAATGGCGCTGAAGCATTAGCAGTACACACTCCAGTTTCATGATAGATCAACGCACAAGTACGACAACGACCAATCAAATTTTCAAAGAAAAAAAAGATCTCCTCTTCAATATCTGGAGCAATTCGCATCCTCTTCTTCAGGAAAAAAGGTTTAGTGATTTCATGCGAAACCCTAACCCTAACTTCCTTTTTGTACTTGAACAGCTGCTCATCCATGTCAAGATATTTGCCCGCCATTGAAGCAATATTCACGATGTTCTCCTTCACCTCAAACAATGGTGGAATATCAGTGATCCGTACCCAATAAATGATGGATCGCAGATCGACCCTATCGATCGGAGAAACCCCATCATACTCTTGTAAGATCAAGGGAGTCCGGTCATAGTTCCATGCTCCTCCGTTCAGAATCTTCTTACAATCTCCACGAGCATCAAAAGAGAAAAGCAGTCGATCCTTTGGTTTCTCCTGGATCTGGAAAGCCTTCTCCAGTACCCAAATCAAACTGAAATGGTGCCTCACCTCCCTGATATCCACTGCCTTGGTGGTCACATAATGACCAAGTAGAAATGCCTGAGAGGCGCGCTTCACTGGTCCAACAGTCATTTTGATGAGATCTACCACTTCATCATCTGCAAGTGCCATAGAGGATGCGAAACTTGCTGTCATACTCTTAATGGACGTCATGGATGATGATCCAAACACGTCAAGATGGACGCCGCGTAAGGGTATGTTATTGCAATACGTTGACTGCAGTGAAAACTAGGGTTTTTCTCACGGAGAGAAAACTTTTGGTTGATAATTTTATAATCTGATTGTCTATATCCCTTTTTGGAGGGATCAATTTATTATAAAGGGAAAATATGTTATCTTCCACCGTTTCTGCGAAATTTCTCTAATATCGTAAAATATTTCCAACTTATTAGATATTTGGGATATATCCCAATAAAACGAAGAAATATCTATAAAAGTTAAGAAGAGGGAAAAAAAAAAAGTTACAGAATTTTTTTTTTGAAATAAAGTGTCTCAATGACATATCATTAATAATAAAAGGTAAGGCCAGAATGACTATTACATATCTTTGCACTACCATCTACAGATAGACAAGAAGTTGTGATGTAGAAGCACCACGGAGATACATAGGATAAGACCATTCATTTAACAGTCATGCTCACTTATTTAAAGCAAGTCTATTCAACTATGACTGAGTAACGCATAACAATAGGCTTAGTAAAGAAAAACTAACTAAAAAATGGGTATAGAAACCCAAAGTTATTTTGGACCCTAGAAAACCAAGCCCAACCTTCATCTTCAAAACTCCAAGCCCTTCCAAGAGAATGGCTCAGACTTGAGCCCGGAGAAAGGCCCAGTTGGCTGCTGGATCTCACAAAGCGCCCCAACCCCAAAGATTAGGGCTAGATAGAGTTGGACAAGTAGAAAGGTGAAGTGGGCCCCACATAACACCAAATGTATGAGGACCCGGTTGATGTGGACACCCATCGCCACCGCATCACTCGCCAGGCACGCTGAAGCCCTCTTCGTCAGACCACCGGTTCCATCTCCACCTCATCGCTCGCGGTGCTAAACAGTGTAGGGGCACTTTTGATTTGAGTTGTACGGCAGTGGAATCACACCCAAAATCTTGTCCTCTTTGTCTGAGTTAGTGAAGATTAGGCCCTGCAGACTTCGAAGGACTGAAAATCCTAGGAAGTGTGCTGTTGTGTCCCTATAAGCAGCTCTTCTCCTTGTTCACGATAGAGAATTAGTGTGCAACTCAAGTAAAGGCTTGGCAAGATGTGCGTGGCGTGGGAGCTAGAAAAGCATGAGTTTTGGAAGAAGAGATTCCGGCGGTGATTGGTGGATTGGTTGAGGTATTCAGTATAAAGGACATGAGTTTGGAATGGTAGAGGACTAAGAATAGATTTGGGAATAGTTTATGTGATTCTAATGGGAGAATTGCTTGGGCTATTTAATGGATAGCTTGTGCGTTGCTCCCCTTTCACAACAACTATAACTATCGATTTATAGAGTGGTGGTCGCTTAGGTCTGCTACTGTTGTTCCTAGGAATCCTGCTGTTGTGTTTCCAGGATTCCGTGTCCTCAAGATCTCATTGCTGTAATTCCAAGATTTGCTGTTGAAAAAAGGGAAGTCAGTGTTTTGTCTTTATTCAAAGGTAGAGAATTGGTATTTGTGTAGAAGGATGTGGTATAGTATTTGAGATGTATGGTTTTTAAGTAAAATGGTTTGGTGTTGGGTAAAAGAAGTGTTGCTGTAATTAAGGATTTTTGGGTTCTTTCTTCTTCACTTGCCCATAATTAGAATTGGGCTGTTGGGCTTGAATTTCGGTCCCTAAGTCCGAAATTACCAACAAGCCTAAAACTAATAATGGGCCTCATGCATTTTCGTTACCTTCCACATCACACCTACTCTTGCAAGCCCCAAATGCATGAATGTGGCTGGAGTCCACATATGTGGCTTGATAATTGTCGATATAATTTTCTTATTGGGCTCGAGATATAAATTGGGCATGGTAGCTGGATTTTTGAGCATCAACAAACAGTAGTCAACTGTTTCCACATTTGCGCCGCCGCACTATGGCAGTGTGCCTTCCTCTACCTTACCCAATTCTGATCCCAGTCGTTCATGCATCAAAGCATCGAGGCCAGCAATCAGTGATTCCACATTGAGCCCTGGGTTAGGAAGCAATCCAGATGTCGAGAACCAGTTGTCTTCGAATTGGGCGGAGCCCAGGAAATTACAGTGTCGACCCGATGGGTGGCCGCCTCGAAATTGATAAAGGTGAAAAGGTCACTGGCTGTGGCGGCGTCGGCCATAGCTGATTTGGAATTGGAGATCCACAACTGTAGAGGAGTTAGATTGATTGACGGATCAAATTGCCAGAGAGCTTCAAACTTATCTGCAGCAGATCCTCCAAAGCCACTATCATGGTCGCCATAGATTGATGCACAGAGCCCACCCCCAAGAAGCAGGGCAATAGCGATGGCCAGAAGTAGAGTCGCTGGTGCTTTATGTCACGGCCCGATTTTCAAGCACAATTATAAACAAATAACAATCCCAAATACTTCGAGCGTGATGGTTCAGACATCAATATAAAACACTAGAAAAAATTTTCTTTAAAGAACAGCAAGTAAAGATGTCCTGAACCCACAATGTCAATACAGACTCATTCGTTAAAGTCTTATATTACATTACACCAAGTTTACAAACTAAACTGAATAGCAATTCAATAAATAAACAGTCCTACCCCACTCACTACACAGAGGAAGACTAACAAGTGCGTACAACAATTAAGTTCCTAAACTCATGACTACAACGGCAAGGGACCACAGCTCCATCATGTTCAGACTAACCTGCAAGATACACCCTTATACCATGGAATAATGCACCGGGTTGAAACAACAAACCCGGTAAGCTTATGAAAGCTCGTGTGAGTAAACTCAAAACAACAAAGAAGAAGCACAACCTTAAACCATCTCAACCTAACAAAATCGTTATGCAATTATCACAACAAAAACATCAATTTCATATCATGACATATCATGCTCACGTACATTAATTCAAAATCTAAAATCCACATGCTCTGACTCTCAACTGATGCATTTAACTTTACAAAAGTTCAACTAAACAATCAAACTCAAGTAACGTTTTAAAACATTAAAACTCCAATAATTCAATATCATCCTCTATTTATCTCAACCGAATAATTGTCACCTCAGTGACCTTTCAAAAACACTGAAATCTCAACAATCACTTCTCGAAAATGTAAAGCACTTATAATTCAAAATCAAGTAAAAAATAATCTCTGCATGTGAATTAGTTCAGGAGATCACATCAAAAGCACATCAAACAATCATAGCAGTCCCTGCATGTCATTTAGTTCAGACGATTACATTAAAACAATCAATAGAAATCATAATAATCCCTGCATGTTGTTGAGTTCAAGAGATTACATTAAAACCAATCAATTCAGAAAACAGTAATCTCTGCATATAATTTAGTTCAGGAAATTACGGAAAAAAAAAAGCAAGTCAATAATAGAAATAAACTAAAAATCAATACCATTCGTTTACTAATAACACCAAACATCACATCAATAATCTCAAACGTCAATCACTTAACAATAAACCATATTCTTTTCATAACAATCACCACATCAATTATCACCACTTTTGTACTACTGTATAGATTATCACCACTTTGGTTATCGCCACTTTGATACTATCGTATCGATTATCACCACTTTGGTACTACTGCATAAATTATCACCACACTAGTTCCGCCAAACAGGTCCTACTACGCCAAACTCTAATTATTAAATCACACAACTCAAAATGCAATCCCAAATCTCAATATCACAATAAAACTGATCGCCTCAAAATACTGTATCCTTATCTCCAGCAACCTCAAAATCACCTCGTAACCCAATAGTGATTAAATCACGTAAAACAATATTTTTTTCACTTCACCAAAAAACTCCTACAATATTTCACAATCTACTCAAACCGAAAATCATTTGTAACAAATTCTTATTTTTACTTACCCATGAACCGTTGATGATCAGGTTCATATATTTCAAAGCAAATATTTATTTGCAAGAAAAATGATTTTACATCTAATGATTAATTTTACTAAAACTATCACATAACAAATTTATCACCTAAAACAATTGTGAGATTTACTCACCTCCATATTCTGCTACGTCTTCACACAAACCAAGACAAGCACAAAATCATCCAAACTCTGCTCACACAATTCCGTCAATCACCTAATCACATCAATGTCACACTCAATACAACACAAAACACAGAATCATTTTAAAGTTCCAAACACGTGAACTATAAACTGAAGGTTACGTCACTTGAGACGAAACCCCATCAGAGACCACCTAAGGCCTCCAAAACACTTTCAGGATCAAACCACCCAAACAAGAGGACGACCCACTGGTCCGATCCTCATGGATCAAAAATCGAAACAATCGAAACCGTAAAAATCCTAATATAATAATACAATCTCCAAAAATTAAGTATTGTATATTGAGATGCTCGTATCGACGAGTAGATAGAAATCAGAAACAGAAACTGTCCTTGAAGTGGCTGGAAGCTGCCGGAAAACGCCGCCGCCAACCACCCAGTTAGGCGGCGGAAAGGTATTCTAAAATCTTCCTCTCAACATGTACATCAACATTCATAACTAGCACAAACTCTGAATCGAAGTCATATGACCGGAATTTACCTCGAAAGCTCTGAAACTCGATGAACCTTAGAATCCCAATCTTCAAAATTCGACCACCACACTTTGAATCATTGCAAGCCACTTTTGGGAGAAAGCTTCTACGTCCTCTGGGCTCCAAAAGCTCTCAAGAAACTCTACCTAAGGTGGCCGGAAACGTGAGTTCCAATGAGGCCCAGACGCTGCGCCGCCACTCCGCCTTGCTGCACTTTCCACAGCTCGAATTGAGAGATGATGCTACCATAGACGTGTAGAGAGAGGAGAGATGAAGCGAAAGCAACTCGTGCTGTGGCCAACGGTGGCTGGACGGTGGAGAAATCACCTGATGAAGTCGGCTGCTCGGAGAACCTCGGGAGAGAGGAGAGAGAAAAAGTTTCCAAAAATGGTAACTTTAGGTTTTTCTGATTTTTTTTTCGGAATTTTTCTATATTTAACCAAAATGGAAACTTTTTCCAATGACCATAACTTCTTCATACGAACTCCGATTTTCGCGTTCCTCATGTCCACGAACTCGTATCAACGCGCTCTACAACTTTCGTGAAGGAAGTTTTTAGAGAAACCTAACGAATAAAAGTCAACCCTTTGACCCCTCGAAAATAAAATGTTTCGAGTAATTATTCGTCCGAAACACTTTCACTTCACCATGAAACAATTATTCGCACAACAACCCACATAATAAAACCGGAAAGCACTCCAAAATTAATAACTAAATTCCGGGGATTACAAGTGAAATTTTTAACAACAGTACCTGATAAATGGGTGACTTCGAATTTCGATACATTATGTTCAAAACAAATCATTTCGGTACATGAATTTGAAATCTCGACCCAAAATACATACATGACTCAATAACACCGTTAACTCTATGCCATTATTCATTTTTGCCAAGGGTAATTTAGTACTTTCCATTCTCTCTCTCTCTCTCTCTCTCTCTCCCCACACTCACCACTCCTCGTCGGTCGACGCTCCACCAGTCCCTCTCTCTCCCCCTCTCTTCGAGTGAGTATCAATCTCTTCCTCAATCCTCTGTTTGCTGACTTGCTCTGATTATATAAACCATGCCATCTACCACCACTCAAATCACCAAACAAACCAATCTGAGCCTCCAAAATCCAGCTACTCACAAACCCCAAAACCATTGACTGTAATCAACCCAATCTGATTTTTGATCTGGGGTGGAAAGAGTCAACATTTCATCAAGGTTGTGGGTTTTTTGGGTTCTTTGTTCTTTTGAAAATTTAAAATTTTTGAAATCTGAATGATGTGGGTTATGGGGTTCCGTGGTTGTGTTCTTGTTTTAGATCATGGGTTTTGCTCGGTTTCGCCTAATTTTGGATTTAGGGGTTTTGGTTTTTGGTATTTGAAGGTGTTTTCTTTTGGATTCTAATGTGTTGCGACTTGTCTTAAAGGTGATCGAAATGGGTTCCAAGGAGAACAATCAAGGTCTCGTTAGGCCTGCAAATTTCGAAGGTAGATATACTTGAGAACTTTTAAATAGTCTTGATGGTTCAATTTCGTTTTTGAATTCAGAGGTTAGTGAGGACAGTGAAGAGGGTTGTTTTATGGAGGTGGAATTCGGGTTTTCTGGGATCAGAGGAAGTGGGGAGGGTTAGGTGATGGTGGTGATGGTGAAGCCAGAGGCCCAAAGAGTTCTTAAAAGAGAAAGATGAAGTGGCTGATAGGTGCGGTGGATCGGGGGTTTCGGTTGTGGGCTTGGAAGGGAGGGTCATGGAGATTGCGACGGCAGCGACCAGCACGACCATGGTGAAGTAGAGTGTGGTGTGCTAGCGGGTGCAGTAGGAAAGAAGAAGTCGGTGGAGCTCGGCGCCGGTTGGATCGTCAGAGGCGGTAGAGAACATTGAATATATTTTTTTTTCATCAATCATTGAATAGACGGATTTGCCATTACAAATTTGACCAAAATCACATTGACTAACGGTGGAGGTAACGGCGTGTATATATTTTTGGTCGAGATTTCAAGTTCATGTACCGAAATGATTTGTTTGAAACATAATGTATCGAAATTCGGAGTCACCCATTTGTCGAGTACTGTTGTTAAAAATTTTCCTATTGAGAAACATACATTATAGAATATGGAGTTTATGTAGGGGTGTAAAAATTTAAGAACAAATTGCCTAATAGAAAGACAATGCAACCTGTTAGGCTGTTAGGAAAAATGACTAGAGGTAAAATCTCTTAAGGTGGATTTGGGTCAGGCGAAATCACCTCAAGGTGAATCTGGATGAGGTTAAACATCTCAAGACAGATTTAGATAAGGTGAAACCTCTCAAGGTGGATTTGGGTGAGGCAAAACTCCCTAAAGGTGAATCTAGGTGAGGTGAAAGTGAAACCGTGAAACATCTCAAGGCGGATTTGGGAGAGGCAAAATCCCCTCAAGATGAATCTATGTGAGGAAAAATCCCTTCAAACGAATATGGATGAGGAATTGAGGAGTAATCCCCTTAAGGGGAATCTGGATGAAGAGAAATCCCCTCAAGGGAAATCCAGATAAGGAGAAATCTCATCAAGGCGAATTTGAGTGAGGAGTAATTTTCTTGAGAGAAATCTAGATAAGGAGAAATTCTCTCAATTATATGAAGGTTTCAGATGATCAAAGTACCCCATCTGATGTTGTTTCAGTTCTTTTAAGTTTTGACTCTATTAGTTTAGATACAGAATGCATTGTGACCTCAAATGAATCTCATAAAAGCAACAACCAATTTGGCTATAATGCTTATGGATATAATGAATGTGGAAATTACATGACCAGTCATCCAGTTGGATTCATCGTTTTACTATCCCTTTATAGGGAAAATAGTCGGTAGCTCCAAAGAAATCTATGACTATCATGTTCACCACTATAATTTGTATTAGATGATTCATATGTCTTGGTCTGATTATTATATTTTCATAGACCAGCAAGCGTTTTTTCAACCACCTAAAGTCTCTTTTTTAATGTAGATAAAGTTTACAATTATATATATTTATATATAAATTTAATAAATTGAATCTTTGAAAGAAAAAAAAAAATCTTTTCCCGTATACCTTCAATATAAACCGATATTTTGATCCTTGATTCGTAGTGCTTGTTGAAATGTAGTTATTCAGTTATTCTTCAGAAGTTCATATCATTATATATTGACAC
>BDJD01003380.1:147704-171533 GCA_002564525.1 Rosa multiflora
GAAAGCAAATAAAGAATGTTAATTATATATATATATATATATATATATATATATATATTGAGAAAGCAAATAAATAATGTTAATTATATCACTCACCAAAACAGCTTTTAATTTCTATTTGTTTACTAGCAGGAATGCAAACTACCCTACCAATTATATAAGCAGACTATAAGAGAACAAGAAAAATGACCCAAGTTTATGACCTAGCGACTTACCTTAACTTCGGATTCTTATAATTCAAAAAGACTTCTTTCCTGCTGTGGAAGTAGTCAGAAGCAGAGGATGGAAATGACAAGTGGGGGCAGCCAATCAGACGCAAGTTTTCCAATGAAGGACACTGAAAATCAATAGTAGCACTTCCCTTGTACAACATTGGAAGATCTTCCAAATATAAGTTCTTCAATTTTGGAAGAACGGTCTTCTTGTTGTTCATTGTTTCCCTCCTTGCTTCAATTACTCTTTCCAAGACAGGGCATTGGGATATAATAAGGGTTTCCAATTGAAAAAGACACTGAGCTACATCAAATGTGAAGAGGCTTCCCATGAAGTTGCAAACATAAATGACCAATTTCTTTAGAGTCTGGAACATTCCACGTGGAGCAGGACCATTACATATGCTTCTTACTACATGTAGATCACATAACTCCATCTCTCTCAGATTTATTTGATCCCGCTCAAATCCTTCACATCCAAACACATGTTCCACTTTACTTCTCCTACAGATTAGTTTGTCCAAATTTGGCAGTTTCTGCAACAAATTTGATGGCAACAGTACTTTCCCCAAGTTAAGACACTGATGGACCTTCAATAATTTCAGACTACAGAGAGATCCAGGTGGTAACTCACCAACACACAACTGCTTCAGGTCAGACAGGTATTCCAGATACAACTCTTCCAAGTTCTCAAACACAGGCATATTTGGAACACATGTTATTGCATTCATCAATTCTTTCAAGTTCTTACAACGACCAATTACAGAGAGAACTTTCAGTCCATGTAACCTCTCACGGTCATATTCCACAAGAATGTTACTTAACCCTTTGCATTTTTCATAACGTAGCCTCTCAGTATTCTTTACCACAGCGTTTACAAACCAGTCCGGAAAGCTTCCTATGGTTGTGTCAGTTCTATCAAGAGTCAAGGATCTACAATTCTGACCAGGTTGAAAGTTCGTAGTGGTTCTCTTTCTATGGCAGCTGCAAATAGTAATATTGAAGTAAACCCAATTCGTTTCGACCACAACACTTTTAGGGATACAATTTGCATCTGATATACAAACTTTCAAAATGCTTAAATATGATAAACCAGCTAATTCATCTAAGCCAATATTAGTTTCTTCTCCTTCTCCATCAATTTTACTCCCCCAGTCCCAAAATCCACATTGCATGTACAGTTCTTCTAATTTATGCAACTTTGATATCACTTTAGATGGAACTGTGCGCATATGTACAGCACTGACATCCAGCATCCTTAGATTGGTCAACTGTCCTATTTCTCTTGGCAATTCTCTCAGAGCAATTCCTCTCATACTAAGAATCTCAAGCTTTTTAAGTTTTCCGATTACAGAAATGTCAATTATGTTCTGGCAATAATCTAAATACAAAGTTTGAAGGTTGGTTAGGAAACTGATTGATTGGGGTAGTAGTGAAATACCAGTGCGGCTAAGATCCAAGACTCGTAATTCTTTTTGACTTTGGAAGAAAGAGTTAGGGATATCATTTAATGAAGCATTGTGTTGTAGTAATAAAATCTGGAGATTTGGACATACCAACTCTTCGGGTAGCTTGCAAATTTTGTTCTTCATTAGTGAGATTGCAGAGTAGCCTTTATGCGCATCAATCTTTGGCCAATTCTTCAATTCACAGCCAACTGTCACCAAGGACCGCTGGCCGTCTTCAGATAATGAAATTAATATTCCCATATCCCGAATAACATCATGCATCCTTACACATCTGTCATCTCTAGCGTCCAAAAGCAAGCTATTATCTTTAAGGGCCTTCACCACTGAATATGTTGTGGCTCGGGCTTCTGGCATGTTTGAATCTTGAAACATTCCTTTCCCAATTCCATACTTGAGCAAGTATTCAATTGGGATATTATAATATTCTGGGAACAGGCAGCAAAGCAAGAAGCATGATTTGGAATCATCAGATTTCAAGTAATCATAGCTTAACTTTATGCATTTGAACACATCTCCCTCATCTTCAGGGATGGGAGGTTGAGACGCTTTTAGTCGTCGAGCAGCTTCTTTCCATCCATCCAAACCTTCATCTCGAAGGGCCCTCGCAACTGCTATCAAAGCAACTGGTAGACCGGCGCATTCTCTAGCCACCTTACTTGCGACGACATAGAAATTGGATGATTTGTCAAAAGACTTCCTTGCTTCCTTCTCAAATAAGCTCCAAGAATCTTCTTTTGATAAGATATTCAGATGTATATTTGCATGGCAATCCATGGAACGGCAAACAATCGATCTTCTGGTGGTCAGTAGGACTTTGGAGTTGCATCTTTGAAGTTCGTTATGGCATGGAATTCCAATGCTTGAAAACTCTATTCTCTTCCAAATGTCATCCAAGATTATGAGGATCCCAGTTCCTCTCATTATCTTCTCCTTCAATTTGCTGGCTCTTCCAATTTCTGTCTTCTCCTCCAATTTAAAGCCCAGCAGTTCCGCAAATGTCTCTTGAATTTTGATCAAGTCGGGGTTTTGGGATACGACAGCCATAATTACTTGATTAAAAAGCCTTCTTTCTTGGGCTTGTGCTCCAACATATTTCACCATTGTCGTCTTTCCAACGCCCCCCATTCCGTAGACTGCAATGGTAGTGGCCTCATCATTTTTTAGCGCATTCATGACCTTATCAATGGCTTGTTTTGTTGCTTCAAATGCTTCAAAACCTCCGATGGACATTTTACACTCATGTTCAGTAGGTCGTAATTTATTGCACACGGATTCCTCAATGGCATCCACAAGTTCTCTTTCAGTTCTGCAAGTAAGCATCATGGATCAGAAAATCATCGGGAAAATTAATGATAAATCCAAAAGCACAAGTATTACTAATTAAAAAAAGGTCTCATCATGCTTACTTATAATTCTGTGTATGCCATCCAGATAAATTTGCCACTTTTTTTAAAGCATCTCTCCACTGCTGCACCTTTTCTGATTTGTGTTTCCCAGATTTTTCACGCTTAGTGAAAGCATCTCCGAAACTCCTCTTCTGATTTCGTACTTCACTAGGATCCACATTATAAAAAAGTGGCAGAATTCTATTGTTGTCTTCTTCCATGCATTCACAAATGTTTCTAAGTTCCTCCAAACACCAATTGGAAGAGGCATAGTTTTGAGAGAGAACAATAATTGCAAACCTTGATTCTTTAATTGCCGTTAGGAGTGTGGGAGAAATAACATCCCCTACTTGAAGGTCTTGGTCATCCATGAATGTTTTGATTCCTCTCCTGTTTTGCAGTCGATCGTATAATTCAAATGCAATTCCTTTGCGAGTGTCTAAACCTCTGAAACTCAAAAACACATCATGCTTCCAGCTAGGAGCTGATGATGAAGGAAGAGATGCAGAGTCATCGACGTCAACCAGTTCTTGATTATTGTCTGATATTGGCTCAGGCTTTTCAACCATGTAACTGGACCAACTCTTCCATATCCACTTAAGACTGGCTATGACACCGATCCATGTCACAATTACCACAATAATCGCCAACACCGTCTTTCAATCATTATTGTTAAACATGCAAAACATAGAGGAGAAAAACAAAAGCGAATCAAAACCAACGGAAACAAATATTGGAGGATACAACTGATGAAATAGTTAGTAGAATATGTTTCTGACCTCGAAGAAATAGAACTCCATTAGCTTCAGCTATTACAGACCCAGAAATGGTGTGCCTTGGAGATATAGGAGACTTTTGAATAGATCTAAAAAAGTTTGAACAGAGAGAGAGAGAGAGAGAGTGAGCGAGTGTCTATACTTCTACGCTTTGATCAGCTTGATGATGAAACATAAAAAAAGTTTTACAGCTGTATTACGTGCTACTAGAATAATAGCATGTAAATTGTTGGTCTAAAAATGAAGACTCTTTGGTTTAGGGCTTTGGACAGTCAAGAAGGATGTCAAATTCACTCTTATGAGTTATTATTAACTTTACCTTACTGGGTTAGTTTGCTATTTCCAGGAAAGGAAAGAGACTGAAATAGTACTTCTTATTAACTTTACCTTACTGGGTGAATGGCTTACTTGCTTTCATTTTCTGAAACTTCCCACAGACGCATACTACGGTACTACCATCCATATCCCACAAATTTATGTGGGCTCAAGTCACTGAACCAACCAACCTATAAAGTGGAGACTTTGCAGGTCCATGGCCCCCATCAAAAGGTAAAGCTAGAGGCAATTGGTGTTTATGTTTATGGTCCTACGGCATCTTCACATGAAGTCTGAAGACATCGACCTTAGTTTTAGAGGACTGGTTTCTTAACCTACGAAACCATTCTACCATCAAGCTAGCCATAACACTACCTGATGTCATCTCGAAAGATTTTATATACACACAAGCAAATGAGCAATAAGCATGTCTTGATATTTCCAGATTTCATGCAAAAATTTAATCCCAAATTAGCCAGCCACCCTAAAAATAACGCCACAAATCTGATGGGTCAGTCCCTCCTTAATTGGAGGTGAGAAAACATGCATGTGGTAAATCACATGATGAAAGCATGAGAAACCATGCTTAGTTGACCCATTAATTGAAGAAGACTGTAGCTGCATGGTAGAGCTATAGGACGGAGCAGTTTTTTGTTGAAAATGATAGTACGAGATGGTGGTTGAAGTCTTTGTCATTAATTGATGAAGGAAACATGCAATCAATGTAGCATGCAAACATAAAACGTAAGAAATGGAAAAGCATAACTTTGTTTTTCATTTCACACCTTCAACCTGCCATGAAGAGCACTGCCTATAATTGGCATGAAAGATTGCAGCAATATAACGAAGGCAGAGAGTCCAAACTACAGAAAGAGAGAAACATCTTCATCCAAGTAGAGAGTGAAGAGTGCTTACTACATGTTGAGAGTGTAGTTGTGGTTAGGTAGCAAAACAAGTGTGAGAGAGAGTTTCCTTCAAGTAGTGTTCTTGAAGTTGTGTATATCTTGTACCCACATTATCATAGTGGAAGTTCTTGTTGTTGCTACCTCGTAGACGTAGGCACCTTGACAAACCACGTTATATCTAGTGTTCACTTTCCTTTACTCATTTTATTTCCTTGCATATTCATCCTTTCGTGGTTGGAGTTGTTATTTCCATTCAATTACTTTTCCCAACAAAATCTCATCTCATTCAAGCTTTCAATCAAGCTAGAACTTCAATACTCTGGAGAATGGTGACTGCAATTATATATTTACGCCAACAGCAATGATGACAGGAAGTTCATCAAGGCAATAACCATGGATTATGAGTGAACAGAGTTCTGGGTGGAGAACAAAGTGAAAGTAAATGGGGACCAGTAGTACGTCTCTTTTACGAGTGGAGAACAACATGCAAGTAAATGTGATGACTTTTAGTTCCAGATTAGCATCAAGTCTTTGAATTGAAGCCTGTACTCTGTCACAGTAGGAATCCAATTAATCTTATGAATTGAATGGGACCTATAAAATGTTGAAATGAATCTAATTTAAAAAGTGAAATCTATTCAGAACCAAATACTGATCTTTCTGTCCCATTGATACAAGCCTAATGAATACAACAAGGTGTCTAACACTAAATATTTCTATATTTTAGATTGTACCTCTTTTGATTTCTAGTTTTTCATTGAACCTTTTTCATCTAGTTCTTGTCTAAATCAAAATGACTTCAAGTAGATGATCAACCACATTGATTATTGCTTTCATTCCTGCAAAAACTAAATTTATTGCTTGTCTAAATCAAATTTATCTTTAGGTGGTGTTGCAACACCATAAGAATGTGCATACTTATACCAATTTGAAAGGAATAATTCACCGGACAATATGGTTATATCTAAAGATCATTACATTCTGTATTTTTAAAATTCAAATAACTGAGTCCAAAATCCACTTATGAACAATTTTGCTTCTTTCTTCAAATACTATATATATATATATATATATATATATATATATATAGTTTGGTATTTATAAGTTTTCAGTATGACATGTAATCACTCCTCATTTCCTTCCTTTGTTTATTAAAATTTGTATCTTAACCAAATGTAATGAAACTCTGATTCTTTGAATTGAAGAGCAGTTTAATGTATGGGATCACAGCAGTTGAAGCACACTAGAAGTTTTACATTTGAATCCCTGTTGAGCAAAGGAATAAACTCAGTTTAGTCCCTTGAACTTTAGGGCTAAAATCACTTTGGTCCTTGACTTTTTTTTTTAATCACGATGGTCCCTGCACTTCCAAATTACATCAACTTAGTCCAAAATTTGACTTTGATTCGAAAGATGACGTCATGTGTTGAGTTGGAGCCGACATAGGAGCCCACTTTTCTGATTTTAAACACCCAAAGAAGGGCAAAATGGTCATTTCCAATTTAATCTAATTTCTTTTTTTTTTCCTATTTTTTCTCTTCATTTTCTCTGACATTTTCACAATAAAATGATTTAAAAAAAAAAGAAACATGTCTTCATTTTCTTCCGAACCTCCAATTCCCTTTCCTCCTCCTTCTCCTTCTTCCGAACCCATCAAAAACCAACAATCGTCAAACACAATCCATATAAGCTTAAATGCACATCTTCAAACACAAATTGAAGTTCGAAACATATAATCACAATTCACAACATCTTCCACTGTACCCCAACCACAGTTCAAGCTCTCAATTTGAAGATACACACCAGCAATTCGAGGATCATATATATGTTGCTTTCACAAAATTCTCACAACGCTGCCATTTTCGGTCGATTCTTCTGGTTTGGACGGAGAGGCGGCGGCGGAGAAAGAGAGGAGGAGGAGAGTGAGAGAAGATAGAGGAATTGCTTGAGGGGTTCTTGGAAGACGGAGGTGTCGGTGAAGGGGGCGGCAGACATGGAGGTGTCGGGGGAGACGACGTCGTTGCCGTCGGAAGAATCGATGGGTTTGGGTCTTTTCCGGTCAGACTCGGAGCTAGTGAGGAAGTTGTGGGTCTTTTCCGGTCTGGGTCTAGGTCTTTGCCGTCGGAAGAATCGTCGTAGCCACCCCTCTCCACCTGACGGTTCTAGTCATCACAGACTAGATCGAATCCCTCCGATCCGATCTAAGCCAATCAGATCCCGTCTTCGCTCTACTAGGCGACGCCGCCTCTTGTGATGTAGAACGGATGGCAGTCCAATTCGAAGAGTAGCTTGATCGTGCAAAAAGAGGAAAGTGACTAGTAGACACGAAAGTGCTCGGTGTCCGATTGGGGCGTGCCATAGCTTTCTGGAAAGGGAATCGCGCCCCGAGCAAGACTCGTGGTGATGCCACGACTTGTGGCCTTTTTTGGGCTTTCGGGGTCATTTAGGGCCTCAAAACTGTATTTTTCTAATTTTCGGTGTTTTGCTTTTCCTAGTTTTTTTTGGGTTGTTTTCGTTTTTACCCATGGGCTTTAGGGTTTCATTGTTAGTCGCCCTAAGGTTTATTTTCTCTTATTTAAGCAGCCTTATGCCGCTGCATAAGGCATCTTTCATCTTTTATCAATAAAATAGAGACTTTTCTCTTTATCTCTGGTGGACTCCAGAACCCTTTTGTTTAGGTTTATCGCTTATAAACCTAGTTATCAATCCGACTGCATCATCTTGCTGTCCACCTTCGGTCGTGGGAAGATCGATCCCAACCCCCCACTCACAAGCCGCCGAGCCAGCTAGCATGACCACCTTGCGTTTTGTTGATGACCCGACCCGACTTCCTTACAGAGAAAGAGAAAGAGCGAGAGCGAGAGGAAGTTGTGGCCACCAGTGTGTCATCGGAGGGGATGGTGGTGACGGCGGCGGTGATTACCTCGGAGATGAGGGTGTTGGAGAGGGAAACGTCGTCGTTTTGGGAGATGGGGGTTTGGTGGCAGTAGTTGAAGTGGTGGGAATGGGAGTGGGAAAGGCGGGTGTAGAGGAAAGGAGGAGAAGGAGGAGGGCGGAGATCATGGCTCAGAATCTCAGATCGGGTTTTGGGTTGCGCAAATCGGGAGAGAGAGAGAGAGAGAGAGAGAACGCAAGAGAGAGAGAAGAAAAGAGAGAAAATGAAGAGAAAAAATAGGAAAAAAAAAAAAGAAATTAGATTAAATTGGAAATGACCATTTTGCCCTTCTTTGGGTGTTTAAAATCAAAAAAGTGAGCCCCTATGTCTGCTCCAACTCAGCTCATGACGTCATCTTTCAAGTCAAAGTCAAATTTTGGACTAGGTTGATGTAATTTGAAAGTGCATGGACCATTGTGATTAAAAAAAAAAGTCAGGGACCAAAGTGATTTTAGCCTCAAAGTTTAAAGGACTAAACTGAATTTAGTCCTTGAGCAAACTATGTGTATGTGTTTTAATATATTGATGATGTACAGAAAAACTTGGATCCAGAACAAGTAGACTTACTCAAAAAATTGCATTATCCTCAGCATTCCGTTTGCTTCTTCTCGCAGTTAGTGGCGTAACGATCCAAACAGCAGTAGAAACAAGAACTACGAGGAGTTTCCTGCCAATGAGCACAAGGATGGCTATAATCACATTTGGAGAACCAAATACCCCAAAATCAAAGTGTAATCTGACCTCCACATAAACACGCAACAGTAGATAATCTAGCAGATACAGACTAAGAAATAAGCTAAAGACCGGCAATAGAGGTGTATAGAAAGAATTCTTGGGAATTAAGTATATACATACCGTGGCAAGAATTTCCTCAGACATAATCCTGATCATGTCAACTGATCGATCTCTTCACTCTCACGAAGTTTATGGGATGACTGCTAGAATCCCCTTGGAAGTTGGTTTTAATGTGATAATATATTGGCATATCAGTTAGGTCGATCAACTTTGCGGCTCCAGCCAGATCATCAACCTTCGATATATTGACACATCAAATGCGACAAAAACTATGTAATCCAAATAAATTGATTAAAGAAAAATCATTGAGGCGAATAACCATTATGAGTCAAATATGTGCTGAAATGAGATCTTTTGGTTTTGAGCAACATCACAAGTCTATGTACTTCTGTTATCCGCAAAGGAAAAACCAAAAAAATAACTTGAAAACACAACTGCCTGCTGCAGTTACAAGTGTTATATGAGCTGTGTACTGGGACATCATGTTGTAAACTGAAGCAACCACATAATGAAGTACATTACAAAAGAACGGAAAACATGTGGAGGAAGCAATGATTTAGGGAGAGGGTTTGGAGTTTGGACAGAACCTTCTGGCCAGCCAAAATGTTCACATATTATCCTAAGCTTGTCAACTTAATCCTTATCTGGAATGAGTTTTCAGAATTATTACAAGTAATATTTGCAGTTATCGGATTGAAGTAGCAGTCAATTAACTCTTCTAGTTTGCACCCTATATATGTTCATCATCCTGCAAGAGAGGAACTCATCAAAATGTCTTGTTTTCTTCTCTTACCAATTTGTGGCCTTTAATCCAAGCCATGTATTCCTAGTTCGAGAATCATCATATATGGTATATCTGGACTTTAATAGTAGAACTCAAAGACAAAACCTTGAATTTGTAATGCAAGGCTCAAATTAAAACATCGAGCAACAATGCCAATACAAGCACAAAACGATTTTAGACCGGCCATCAAACAAGTTTAGACCCCACCGCCCCCCTCCCCCCCCCCCAAAAAAAAAAAAAAAAAAAATCTGAGAAGTTTGTAATCAAATAGAAAAGCTCATGGAAACCACGAAGAATAGAAATTGCAAGAGCGATTGAAATTGACATGGAAGGTTATATGGGGAACCTAGAGAGCAAACTAAGAAACATTAGTCTTCCCCTTATCTAATTGAAATTAAAACTTAGCCACAATACCACACGACTATCCATGAACAATCAAATGATCTCAAATTTTCAATAGTCCTAGAGAACCCAACAAGCTCCAGCCAAGTTTCAATCGAAATTCAAAACTCTAAATAGGAACACACATAGAAACACTGATTTTCAAGACCAAAGAGCAGACACTAGTACCTTAATTTGCAAGCAAGTACTGATTTTCTGGTGACCTCCACGCGACCACGCGCGGCCACTTCTGCTGTGTGATTGATGACTGAGGCTCGGGTTCTCAGAATAACCCGACCCATATGGTTTTTGGGCCTAGCCTGGAATTCGGACGGCCCAAAATTTTCTAATTCAGTAACACGTGGCCTCCTGAATCCTGTCAAATGTTATCAAACCAAATACCACACAGTTGTTTTGGCTAACCAGATGCTCAATTAACAGGTGCCAGACTTTGAGTTCATAGTATTTTACGCATATTCTCCCCACAAAATAACTGGGAGTGATCAGTGTGGTATTATTGCTTACCAAATAATCAAAACCGATTTTCTTCTTTTTCTTTTTGTAAAAATTTCAGTCAAAAAAAAATAATAATAGTAAAGAATGTGAGTTGCAAATTAAGTAGTGTAAATTTCATTCTCCTAATTTTTTTTTTTTTAAGTAAAATGAGGTCAGCTCTTTATTGAAAATGAAAAATTACAACGATGCCATGCCAAAAGGCATAAAAAAGAAAATAAACAAAGCGAAAGGAGAAGGTGCAAAAATTGCATCTAAAATACAAAGAATTAAAAATGCAAGAGCAGCAGCGTCGAAATGCAGCGCTGATTTTACACCACGGATTGCAGCTGTGTAGTGAATTGAGTAGTCGGTAGTTTGACTACCCATCGAACTCTAACGCACAAATTGACAGAAACCAATTTGGCGCCGGAATGAAGGCACTCTCCCACCTAAAGATCGAAGCCGGCCAAAGGTGTCAGAACATGGTCATGTTGGCAGACGATCTTTCACGAACAGGTACCATAAGCTTGGGTCTCGAATCCAATACCAAGAACGCCTAGGAGTTCCAAGCCATTCTAGCATTTGACACACAACACAACAAAGATAGCATGTCGCAGTCCAAATCCAAAACCCACCCAGATCCCAGATCCGAATCCTGTTACAGATTCCACCCGGATCCCAGATTCGGATCCAGATGCATAGTTGGCTCCGGGTTAGAAACAACAGACTCCCATTCCAGTCCCACCGTCAGAACCACCGCTGACTCAATCCGACACCGACCGCCCCCAATCGATGTAGAGACCAAGGTGAAGAGCGAACCACCAGACCTGCAAGATCAAAATCATAACCAATAGAACCAACCACATCTCGACAGTCCCTGTTAACCCTTGGTTGCGCAAGGCGGCGATGCCTCCACCTGGATAAACCAAATCGCCGTATTTTGCTACCTCTATCAGCCAACTATGGGGAACAACAGCCAAAACACCACCACTGTCCCACGCGCCCCTCACAACATCCTCTTCACCGGATCTATATCAGCAGCCATCTGCACCAACAAATCACCACATCTCCTTCGCCCAGACTTCGGAAACCCCAGGAGACAACCACCACCGCCAACGTCCTCCGCCCGAGCAATCAAATCAACCACCCCACCACAGCCACTACGGAGAGCGACGAGAGTAAGGAGAAAGAGGCCGAAACCAACGATAGACTCCATGAAGATGGAGTAGGTGCAGGAGCGGCGAACCCGAAGGAACTCCAAAATCCAAACCCTAGCAGAGCTAGGTCATAATTCCTAAAAATATTTACTTCTTGTTCAATGAAATATTAGTTTTTATCCCATCAAAATCGATATCCACTATGTTAATTAATATGCATTGGAAAAAAAATAGAAAATTTAGATCCATAAAAAAAAGGTAAAAAAGGAAATAGAGTAACTCACATTCACAGCTGAGAATAGTTAAAGTCAGAGATGATAGTTTAGTGCATGAGAACCTACAATAGAAATTGAAAACTAATAAATATGTATTAATTATATTCTTGTGGTTTAGTTTGATTTTTGTCAATTTTCTTTAGTGCATGAGAACCTACAATAGAAATTGAAAACTAATAAATATGTATTAATTATATTCTTGTGGTTTAGTTTGATTTTTGTTGATTTTCTTTAGTACGAGTAAAAAACTGCACAACAAGGTTCATTATTATTTGGTCTGGTGGCATAAGTCTCCTATTTGTAAGTGAGAGATCGTGAGCTTGACTCACAATAGACTAATTGTTGTATCTGAGTTGTTGATTTGATAAAAAAAAAAATTAAAAAAAAAAGAAAAAAAAAAACACAATAAGCATTTATTTAGTTCGATTTCACTTAATATTTATCAGTTCTATGTAGTTTTTTGATTTGTGAATTTCAGAAATCTGATACATGAGTGTGAATTTTAAACACAACAAAATCATTGAATACTCGATAAAATCATTTTATAGAAAAACCTGAAGCGTCGTCTACGTCCGCCACATCCAAACTTTGGCAGTGTCCTCATCATGCTGCATGGGAGTATTCTAGTGTGGAATTGTCGAGGAATAGTGAACCTTGAAACGCAGAGTGCACTTGTCGATCTGGTCCAGGCTCGTAAACCCTCCCTTATCTTTTTAGCAGAAACCCTTGTAGACACCAAAAATTTAATGAAAATAAAATGCTTTAAATAATTCGGTCAACACTTGAAATTATGACCAAACAAATTTAGTAGGCATGCAGGTCCCACAAAATATGCATGTGGCTTATGAGTAAGCAAAACCAAGCAGACTCAGGGAATGACACGTGGCGGCATACTAAAAGCCCGACGGTAATAAATAAATTTGTTCCGACTTAATCAGCTGAAATTAAAGCGGATCAATCAAATTAAATCAAATGATTCCGAGTCAAATCAAGTATTAAATTTTGTCCGCTGATTAGATGTCAATTTATTTAAATTGATAATCAAGATGAAAATCAGTCATCAAGTTAATTGGCTAAATTTCTTACTAGTCGTGATTAAATCGATTAATTAAAGCTGATTGATTTGATTATGCTATTAATGAAATACAATTAAAATCAGCTATCAAATTAATTGGCTAATTCCTTAATGGTCGTGATTAAATCAGTTAATTAAGGCTGATTGATTCGATTATGTTATTAAGAAAAATTCAATTAATTACGTGTCATCAAGGCATTCCAAATTGAGAGAGACGTCGACATTATAAATATCCCCTCTCAAATCAAGAGAAGGACTTCAGCCAAAAGAGAGAAGAAAATACTCTCAAAATTTCTGAAGCCTCCCAAGCTCGTGTGAAGAACCCTCAAGCTGCCAAATAGCCGGTTCCTCACCAACCTCAAGTCAAAACATTCGTCACGTGTCGACTCTCGTGACCATCGTACAACTCAAGATCAAGCGTCAAGCCCTTGAGTGAAATTCATTGTCGGAGATAGAATCAGAGGATTACCAAAGATTGTAACCCGCACTTAAATTAATAAAATTATTATTTTTTGTACACATGTTTGCAATCTATTTGTTTTCAAATTCCCATGTTTACAAATTGGCACGCCTAGTGGGACCTCTTTGCCTCTGATCTCCTTTTTTGTAAAACAATTTCAAGCAAATCCGTTCGAGCAATGGCTTCCAAGAACACTCAAGCCATCCCGAAAAACAAATCCAAGACAACGACCTCGAAATCGAGCAGCAACTCGTCCGGTCACGTCACTCGAAGCATGGCAAAGGTTCAGCCCACAGAATTTGTGGCTTTGCCTTCTAAGCCATGCCAACCAATCATCACCCTAGAAAGTTTAGGGGCGGGGAAGCATGTCCCTCAAAGTGAAGAGAGACAAGCTCCAAACACAAAAACCAAGGGAACGGTCGTTTTCACCTACCTCAAATGATCACTTAAGCACGGGATGGTACAAGGAGAGTTTTGATGCTGAAGAAAGTAACAATTTTGGGATGCAGTCAGATGGTGCATCTCACCCCTCAGCAATGCAAGTCATGATGACGGGAGCAGCCACTCTCGAGGAACAGATAACTAATTTGATGGAGGCGATTCAAAAGCTCACCCATACCGTCGAAGAAAAGGATATGCAGATTGCTCAAATTTGGAGTCGGCTTGAGAAACAAAACGATGAGGATTCTGCTAAGGTTCCATACAAGGATGACAAAGACAAACAAGAAGAAACTTCAAAGACAAATGACAAAGACAGTGAAAGTTTACTTGGTTCTTTGTCCGTCCAGCAACTGCAAGACATGATCAATAACTCCATCAGAGCTCAGTATGGAGGCCCCTCTCATGATTCTCTCACATATTCCAAGCCATACACAAAAAGAGTGGATAGGTTGAGGATGCCATATGGGTACCAGCCACCTAAGTTTCAACAATTCGAGGGCAAGGGCAATCCAAAACAACATATGCTCATTTTGTCGAGACCTGCAACAATGCTAGAACGGAGGGAGATCATCTTGTTAAGCAGTTTGCACGTTCATTAAAAGGCAACGCCTTCGAATGGTACATAGATCTAGAGCCTGAGTCGATCGACAGTTGGGATCAAATGGAGCGTGAGTTCCTGAATCGTTTTTATAGCACGAGACGTACAGTGAGCATGATGGAACTTACTAGCGCCAAGCAATGGAAGGATGAACGCGCAGTTGATTACATCAATAGGTGGCGTTCGTTGAGTCTTGATTGCAAAGATCGACTGTCAGAAGTATCTGCAGTGGAAATGTACATCTAAGGCATGCACTTTGATTTGCTATACATCCTACAGGGAATCAAGCCCCGTACGTTTAAAGAGCTGGCTACACGAGCACACGACATGGAGTTGAGTATAGCAAGCCGCAAAAGGAAGAATGAGTCAATTGTTGACCAAAGGAAAGACAAGGGTTTCAGAAGCAAGTTTGACAAGGCACCAAAGAAATCTACAAAAAAATTGATGGCCGTCAACATTGCCCCAGTCAAAATCTCTACACAAGATAAGGAGGTTAAGAAAGCAGAGCCAACTCACACCTACGACAGAACAAGGCTTTCGTTGAAGGAATGGCAACAAAAGACATATCCCTTCTCAGATTCTGACGTGGCAGGCATGTTGGAAGATTTACTTGAGAAGAAGGTGATAGAGCTCCCAGAATGCAAGCAGCCCGAGGAAATGCATCGTGTTAAGGACCCGAAATACTGCAAGTAGCACCGGATCGTCAATCACCCAGTGGAGAAATACTTCATTCTGAAAGATTTAATAATGAATCTCGCCAAGCAAGGAACGATTGATCTGGATGTCGATGATGTTGCTGAGGTAAACTGCACTACCATCGTGTTTGGGTCATTCGAGCCTGCCCCGTTGCGTTCTCTTCCAATGAAGCACCATATCAGCTCTCGAGGAAGCCATGCATAAATTCAAAGTTAGAGAAAGTGAAGCCAATCCAGCAAGCAAGCCTCGCACCTGTTGCTACCCCAAAGGTTGACTCAGTTGTTGATGACAAGGGATGGATACTTGTCACTCGAAGGAAGGCACGCAAGAGCCCATCGCCATGTTTACCCATCACTCAAGCAAAATGCAAGTAACCACAAGGAAGTCATCAGTGTCTCCAGAAATATGGGACAAGATTTTTCAAAGAGAAGGGCAATTCTTTCATTCGAAGACTCCATGGTGTGGCTTCTTCAACAAGAGTCTTTCCCAAGAGAGGCAACGAACAAGAAAAGGTGAGAGTTGCCCACATGACAACAAGCTACGAAATTGGTTCGAAGAATTCTGCCAAGGCTGAGTCAAGCACGGTCAATACGAACCAAACGTCAAAGGAGAATGAGGTGTTGAAGCAGCTAGAAGACCTACCATTGCACTTTAGCATTTCTGATCTACTACAATTGCCAAAATCAGCAAGATGTGCTTTGGTACAGGTGCTGATCGACATAGGCAAGTACTCCACGGAAATTAACAAGGTGAAACCGAAGGAATGCGTCACGTGTGTTGCAAATTGCGACGCCATTCACTTCATTGATGAAGACCTTCAGTTAGGCTCTAAGCCGCACAATAGACCTCTCTTCGTGACAGGGTATGTGCAAGATCAAAAGCTAAACCGCATGCTTGTAGACGGAGGGTCCGCAATAAACATTATGCCTAGGTCGACTATGAAGCAGCTTGGCATCAATGTGGAAGAGTTGTCCCGAAGCCGTCTTATGATTCAAGGATTCAACCAAAGGGGGCAAAGAGCCATAGGCATGATCAGAATAGATATGACAATTGGAGAAATGAAGTCGAACACTTTGTTCCACATGCGAAGACCTCCTACAATTTATTGTTGGGACGACCGTGGGTTCAAGGAAATGGTGTCGTCCCTTCCACTCTTCATCAATGCTTCAAGTTCTATGATGGTGGAGTAAAAACAGTAGCCAGTAATACTAAACCATTCACTGAAGCTGAATCTTACTTTGCGGATTCCAAGTTCTACAAGGATGATGAAACAATAAAGGAAGTCCTCCCAGTTAGAGTACCCTCTATAGGGAAGACTACAGAAGTGCGTAATAAGGAAGTGAAATTCAGCATGGCAAGAAGTCGTAATGAGGAACCACATAAAGTTTCGTTGGAAAAGTCTAGGCGAAAAGAAGGGGAATCTCCTTTTGTGGAGGCAAATGAGAAAGAACGTCCGCGAAAACTAGATGAGAAGGACGTAAAATTGCTAAAAGAAATATCAACCATACCATTGACGAAGTTAAGCAAAACAACTCCCACCAAGTAGCCGCTAAAAGGGTTTGTCAAACCCATTCAAGGCAAGACAGAGCACGGGACACTTCCTGACAAAAGGACAAAGGAAGGATTCGACCCTAACGCTTATAAGATGCTAGCAGAGGCCGGATATGACTTTGGTTCATCGAGCAAGGAAGGTGACCAAGTCATCCCTGGTAAGAAGGTGCATGAGCTCAATGAATCTCAAAGGTAGCGGTTCATCGTCTTGCAGTTAAACCTGAGGCTCGACCAATCAAGCAAATGCAACGACGCTTTCGAACAGAACTCATTCCTCAAATTGAAGCTGAAGTTGATAAGTTGATTGCTGCAGGTTTCATTAGAGAGGTTCAATATCCTAAGTGGATTGCAAACATTGTTCCTATCAAGAAGAAGAACGGACAACTCCGTGTATGTGTGGACTTCCGTGACTTAAATGACGAGTGTCTGAAAGATGACTTCCCTTTGCCCATCATTGAACTCATGGTTGATGCAACGACAGGGCATGAAGCTTTGTCCTTCATGGATTGGTCATCCGGATACAATCAAATAAGGATGGCCTTAGAAGATGAAGAGCTTACTGCATTTCGCACTCCCAAAGGCATTTATTGCTACAAAGTCATGCCATTCGGGTTGAAAAATGCTGGTGCAACATATCAACGTGCTATGCAGAAAATCTACGGAGACATGCTTCACAAGTACGTGGAATGTTATGTCGACGATTTGGTGGTCAAGTCAAAAAAGAGGACGGATCACTTGTAAGACTTAAGAATGGTGTTTGATAGACTACGCAAGTACTAGCTCAAGATGAACCCTCTTAGATGTGCTTTTGGCGTCAGTTTAGGTAAGTTTCTTGGATTCATTGTGAAACATCGTGGTATTGAAGTGGACCAGTCAAAGATTAAGGCCATTCAAGACATGCCTGAGCCAAGAAATCTACGCGAGTTAAAAAGTCTCCAAGGGCAACTCGCCTTTATTAGACGGTTCATATCGAACCTCACAGGCCGTTGTCAGCCTTTTAGTTGACTTCTGAAGAAGGATGTGCCTTTCGTATGGGATGAAGCTTGCCATAACTCCTTTGAAAGAAGAAAGAAGTACTTGGCAAACCCTCCAGTGTTAGGTGCACCCATCCTTGGGAAGCCGCTTATCCTTTACATTGCTGCTCAAGAGCGATCACTCGGAGCGCTCCTAGCCCAAGAAAATGAAGAAAAGAAGGAGAAGGCGTTGTATTACTTGAGCAGAAAAAGAGAAGAAAACACTCTCAAAATTTCAGAAGCCTCCCAAGCTCGTGAAGAACCATCAAGCTGCGAAATAGCCGGTTCCTCATCAACCTCAAACCAAAACGTTCGTCACGTGTCAACTCTCGTGATCATCGTACCACTCAAGATCAAGCTTCAAGCCCTTGAGTGAAATTCATCGTCGGAGATAGAATCAGAGGATTACCAAAGATTGTAACTCGCACTCAAATTTTTAATAAAATTATTATTTTTGTACATGTGTCTGTATTTTGTTTGTTTTCAGATTCCCGTGTTTACAAATTGGCATGCCCGGTAAAGAGGATGGGTTACTATTGGCCCACCATGGTTAAAGATTGCATGGAGTATGTACAAAGGTGTCAAGCCTGTCAGTTTCACGCAAACTTCATCCATCAACCGCCAGAGCCATTGCATCCAACGATTACCTCATACCCCTTCGATGTGTGGGGACTTGATGCTGTAAGGCCCATGACTCCAAAATCCTCCGCCGGTCACTCAGACATTCTAGCGGCTACGGATTCCTTTTCAAAGTGGGCAGAGGTGGTGCCGCTTAAGGAAATAAAGAAAGAAAATGTTGTAGACTTCATCAAAGGGAATATCATTCAACGATATGGTGTTCCGTGCTGCATCATCACAGACAATGCCAAGTACTTTTCCAACAGTGCCATGGAGAAACTCTGTGAGAAATATCACTTCAAGCTGCATTTTTCTTCTATGTACAACGCCCTGTCTAATGGGTTGGCTGAAGCGTTCAACAAGACATTGTGTAATATTTTGAAGAAAGTTGTCAGCAAAACAAAAAGGGATTGGCATGAAAGAATGGGCGAGGTGCTCTGGGCATATAGAATGACATATAGAACTCCCACGAAAGCTACACCTTACGCTCTTGTTTATGGTGTTGAAGCTGTCTTACCCTTGGAGAAACAAATTCCATCTCTGAGGATTGCTTTGCAAGAAGAATTGATTGATGAAGAGAACGTCAAGTTACGCCTTCAAGAGTTGGAAGCCCTGGATGAAAAGAGACTTAATGCGCAGCAGCACTTGGAATGTTATCAAGCTTGAATGTCACGAGCTTTCAACAAGGGGGTTCGACCCCGATCCTTTCAAGTTGGTGACTTAGTGCTTGCTGTGCGCAGACCTATCATCATGACACACAAGACTGGTCTTATGTTCAAGTCAAAGTGGGATGGACCTTATGTCGTCAGCGAAGTCTACACCAATGGAGCCTACAAAATTGTGGTTAAAGATGGACTGAGAATTGACCCCATAAATGGAAAGTTCTTGAACAGGTACTACGCTTGAAGAAAGTAAGAAGATGCTCCTAGCTAGCACGAGCCTAAACTGCACATAGAACAAAAAAAAAAAAAAAAAAAAGAGTCTGTTGAGTTGAAAACCCGAAAGGGCGGCTTAAGCAAAAAAAAAAAAAAAAAAATTCATTATCATCCATAAACCCTTGAACTACGTGATGACTTGATTCCTTCCTTGGAAGGAGACGTAGGCAGCTTGGGAATAACAATCTCGAGTTTAATCACAACAAAAATAAAGGGTTTGTTTACCATTCATAAAATAAATAAATAGAAAAGTCATACTTTATTGTCATAATAAGTTATGACTGTCAAAGTTTGACTTATTACAAGTAATAAAGGAAAGTGAAAAAATCATCATAGACTACGAAGTGGAGAACAGCTCTTCACACCCAAGTCAAACCCTTGAAGCTACTATGGTGGCTTTCAAAAATATCTCGCAATGATTTTGTCGTTTCAGGCTCTGCAGTGGTCACCTCGGGGGTCTCTTGGATTTGAGTCTTCTCTTTTTCTAGGTCGACAAGCTTCTTCTCCTGTAGTAGAAGTCTCTCGTCTAGTAAAGTCACTGTTTGCTCAAATTTTTGTTGCTCCTCCTTTAATTTCTCCAAAGACTTAAGTGCATATTGGCAATGATCAGAGTCAGCTTGACAAATTGAAGTAGCCTTTACAATTTCTGACTCTGTGTCAGCCAGACGTTGATTACGTGTGCCTGGAGTAGCCTTGCGTGAACAAGAAAGCCGTGCCAGGTTGTATTGGTCAGCACTAGTCAACAATCCCTCAACTTTTCCCCTTACGGATGAAGGATCAATCCCATAATGGCTAAGCTCAGCTACCAGCTTGTCAAGTTCCCCCTTGCTGGAAAGAATGGTCTTTGAGGAGTGCTTCATTATCATATCCTCAATTTGTTCACAAACTATTGTAGCAGCTTGTTGACGAATATCACGAAGTCTCTGACTAGCATCTATAATAGCAGCTCCACCAAGAGAGGCCTCAGAAAAGGCTATGGTGTTCAGAGGCTTGGGAGGATGCACCTTGGTAAGTGGACCTGTACATGCATCATTAGTTAAAAAAAAAGGGGCTTAAAGTGCAATGAAAATACACAAGAGTTAAGAATTGTACCTGTAGGGTCAATTTGCTGTGAGTCATTCTTTGCATTGGATGTTCCTTTCATGGGTAAAGAGTAAGCCGCAAGTTCCGCTGCAGAAGGAACACGTATGGGGTCTGAAGAGGTGTCATCGTTTCCCCAAAGTGGATGACCATCAATCTCTACACCCTGAAAAGATAAGAAAAGAACAATTCAAAAAAAAAAAAAAATTTAACGCAAGTCCAAAAAAGGGTTACCTCATTACGTTGCAGCATCGGTTATGAAGAAGTTGCAACGTCACCAAGAAAGTCAGTATTTAGAGTGAACTCAGCATTGGGATCGCAATAAGTAGGGCCAAGACTGGTGTCAGTTTTCCAATGCTTAAAGTGCACTTCACTATTATTGCTACCACTGCTTCCACTACGCCTTTTTTCTTTGATGGCAGGTCTTTTCAGCTTAGGTGGATGAGCCAAAGCAACGTGAGAATCTAGAGAGTCCTCATCATCTTCTAGAGTGTTGAGTGGATGAGTCTGACAATCACTACTAGGAAGTAAAGTCCTATTAGGAGGCACAGGGACGTTGGTGCTACATTCAAATTCACAAGGAATCACATTTTTGTGATGAGGCGGTGTTGCACGGGTGACGTTCTTATCTTCTTTTGCTTTCAGAGACTTGTGCAGTGGTCCACTAGTAGGCGCTATTTTCGTTGCTTTCACTGGTGTAGAACAATACACTTTAGACCATCAATCAACATAGTCTCAAGTAACCATATACTCTGTGACGGCACTTTGGGTCGGCAACGTTACCACACACTTGGTGTCCATTCTGGTGCAAGAATCCCAATGCAAATAAATCAGAGCCAGTTGGCCTGTGCGAATGTCATTCTTAAGGCTGCCAGGAATGTCTTGGACATAACCAAACTGTCAGCTAAACCGATGTGGACTGTATGGCTGAATGACTCATCGGTTATCCTGCCTTAGAGAAAGGTACCCGGATCGAAGGCTGATGAGATATATCAAGTCTAAATGGGAGATGTCACCGCGGTTGATAACCACTCTGTTCTCCGAAAATACCCTGGCAAATGCACCCATCCTCACATTATCACATGAGGTGAACAAAGAAAGAGCCTGTGAGTCTCCAAAATGCTTAGCTGAAAATTCTCCCGAGAAGCGAACCATACTGGGCCTTAGGTCTTTGGGAAGTGGAGATTGAAAGTGGGTGCCGAACTCTGCTAGCCATGCATATATATAATGAAAAAGAAGAGCAGCCGAGCAATTACATGGATCGCTGGAAACAGAAATCTCGTTCAAACCCTGATAAATGCTAGCCAGCACTGGTATCACTAGGCAAAACTATACACCTTGTGACATTTTGCTGGCAACTTTGAATACTCCTGGACAAATCAAACCAGTGTTGTCTCCAGGTAAAACAAACAGGCGCAACCAACAAGCAAGAAAGGTAGCCAAGTAGGTGGGCTCTATATCTTCACCCTCCATGCCTAAGTCATCAAATACTGCAAGGTCTGCAGGAGTTCGTTGTCAGATCTCATGGATCCTGCCAGATGGATTAAACGCATTCGGGGGCAGATCTCTTTTATTCCTGGTGCTTTTGTTCGGAGGCCTCTTGTAACGCAAAGCTCCTCTATACCAATATTGTATCCATGAAGTTATCTTCACTTTCTGCCCTTGACCTTCCTTACAAAGCTTATGGTAGGCGAGAAAAAAATAGCGGCAGCTCTGTTGACTCCCTTTGCTTGTTGCAAAAAGCTCTTCAGCAGCTGGACCAACCTTATCATAAAATCGTCCGGCAATGGGCAAACCTCCAAGTTGGTCCAAATCCCAGAGGGAGATGGACATTTTCCCGCTAGAAGTGTGGAGGGTATTCGTCGTAGGACACCAATACTCACAGAAAGCCCGTATAACAGGTGCAACACGGTCATAGCTGAATATTGAGGCGAATATCGCTCGATAGAGACCGGCCTCCCGAGTAAGCTTGCCATTCCTGCTTAAGATATCTTTTACCCATTCCCAGTAGAACTCTGTGTAAGTGAAGCCCCCTTTTGCACGAAATGCACTGCTCCACTGCACTGAACCGTTGCATACACGATCGCTGAGAAGCATGAATGGGACTTAAGGGTTGTTCTGATCATGATGCAAAGACTTCAACAACAACACGTTTGAGCTTTGTTTGTCATGGCCAGATCTCTATTTAGGTAGTTGGCTAGGTGCAACATGAGTCCACTGAAGGATGTGAGCTGAAGGGCCATAAGGAGGGACAATGATTGCTTGAGGCCCAGTCAACGATGGATACACCTGTAGAGTAGTACCGTCACTTTGAGTGTCCTCCGGATCCTCGAGGATGGTGACTGTCCCTTTCTTGAAGCACTTGAAAAAAGCCATGGCCACAAAAGGTTGAGAAACCCGATCGCGAGTGCCTGACGATGTATGCAGAGCCTAACCGCTTTCAGTGGACCCTACCACTCACAAAAGTGGAGGAATCCAAGCGCTTAGGACGTTCGTGTTCTTCTCTTCGTGAGCCACCAAATACGCAAAGCCTAACCGCTTTTAGTGGACCCTACCACGAGCAAAGGTGGAGGAATCCAAGCGCTTAGGACGTTCACGTTTTTCTCCTTGTCGTCAATTGTACTTACATAAGCATTTGCAAGCATAATTAGCTATGAATGAGCCACGCTCATGCCAACACCAGCGGTACCAACTGCCGCCAACAGTATGACCTACGGAATCACCGCCAGGCAGGCTACTGCCCGAGCCCCGGCTCACCCCCAGATCACCGCCGACGCGCCGCCACTCGCCGTGTCAAGATAACATCAGAAGCTCCAGAAGCTGGGAACTGAAGCATATCAGTCCCACATCGAAAGCACGGAAGAGATCGGCCCCTTCCCCACCTATAAAAGGTTCTATCCTCTCTCCTTATTAAATACGCATTTTATTACTTATTGTCACACCCCAACTCAGGGATTTTTTTTTTTTTTTTAATTTTTTTTTTTTGAGTTGAAGGTATAACTTGTACTAAAGAATAGAAACATAATAAAGAAAAATCGTAGTCCATTTGAATCAGATTTGCAGTTATGAAAGAAATAACCAAGTTGCCTTTCCAGCATAATTACTAATACAACAGACCTGTAACTTTGAAAAATCATAACTAATTCTAGAAAAATCGTTTTCAAGAGATTCCAATTCTGAAACGATCTTTAAGATGTCTACTGCAACTTTTATGAAGACACCCACTTTAAATACCGAATTGAAATGTACAGTTTTCAACAAAAAGGGAACTGCATCAAAAGCTCATAAACACAATTGCAGATTTGCAGATCTCTGTTCTACCTTGAATTTAACCAATGAATTTTAAACATAAGAGCTGGAAAATAATGAAACCAATCAAAGAACTTAGAATCAATTAAAAGACATAACCGATTCAATGAACATAGCATGGATTATGGAAAAAGAAGAAATTTATAATGCAGCAAACATAATTATATAG
>BDJD01003380.1:171578-210527 GCA_002564525.1 Rosa multiflora
CCTTTGCTCTTATTCTAGGAAACTAAACAAAACAAGTCTCACACTTCCTTCACATTAATCACAAGCTCTTCAAAAGGGAAAATTAAACTTCCTGTTCAGTACCTGCAATATTTAATAGGGGTGAGCATCAATGGCTCAGTAAGAGGCTAAGCCTCTTTAAATAAACAACACAAACCAATAACAATCAAAACAACAACACATGGTTGCATGCAATGCTATTTTCAGCTATTGCCCTGTTAACTCACATGCTAAGACACCAAGAGTCAACATGTCCCATACCATGTAATTTACCTTTTTGAGGTGACTCCAGATGAAATAACATATGAATTAACCCCATAACCCAAACCATGATTCCCTTTTTGCTAGTCATCTTACTTAATCTCGATCACCAAAATCGTACAGCTCTATTAGCCCACCTGAGATTTGGTCCTCACGGATTAAGCTCAACTACACAAAAGAATACTCCCACATATTTCATTCCCATTCTATTCTATCAAAACCATCCCTCAGACTTCATGAACATGCTAATGAAACAATATGATAAATAACAGATAACACCCATTAATTCATCCATCAATCAAATTTCATAACTGAAATCACATATAGCAACACAGCAACCAAGCAAATTAAATAGAGGTTTCCCCAGATCCCCCTACCTCGTTTTAGAAGTTAGTTTATACTTCTCAGGTTCCTCCTTAGTCTTAAAATTTCTCCTTCCCTCACTACTTTTTTTTATAAACAAATATAGGGGAACTCAATAAAGAAAGTAGAACAAACCTGCATATTTATAGTGTATGGCAAGGAGGTCAGATTTTAATTCTAGATAAGCACAATAGAGAGTAGATTTGGATGCCAACACTCTCAACTTCCTCTATGTTTCGATAAGGACTGCGACCTCCTGGTTCTAGGTCTCCACCTCATGCTTCTAGGGATCCACCTCTTGCTACTAGCTTTGATGAATCAAAACTCTGGTAACTGACTCTCCAAGGCTCTTCAGCAACATCGACACCTCTAGCTTCTAAGATTAATCTTATCTGGGTGGTCTATCGTAGTTTAGGTGGAGTGGTGCTTGCAAAGAGAATCAAAATAGGGGAGGAAGACGATGAAGATAGCGGACGAGGGTTTTGAGATTGATTTGTCATTAAACGACATCCAACACAAGTATAAATCAATTGGTCTTGGGCTTTTAAAATTGACTTGGGTTTTTAAAAAAAATAAAACAAATAATGGGCTGGTCTATAAATATAGAGATAGCATATATACCTATATATATATCTACACAGCACGTTTTGGTGATGTGTGTATATATATTTATATATATAAAACCATAAAACAATTATACATATACACACACCCATAATTAAGAATATAAGTTAATACTGAAGCAAAAATAAAATATTCACTGTATCTTATTTTTTTAATATTATTAAAAGTATAGGTCGTCACACTTACCTACTGTTATCATATCGACACAAATACATTGACTAACTTAGGCATTGGAGAAGAGAAGACCGCCCAACGCGGTCTCCCTCTGACGCCCTTTGTATTTCACTCAACAGGTAGCGGAAACTCAGAAAAACATTGCAAGAACGATCCGCCCATCGGATCAGCGTTAACCAAAGACTTGGGCCACTGCCTAAATCTAAAACATTAACATTGGCGCTGTCTGTGGGAATCCTTGAGCAAAAGGCCATCCCACCACAATCACCATGACTAATGGTAGCGGGAGAAACGCCGAAGAACAAGCAAATCAATCTGCCGACCCCCATCCCACCAACCCCGCAGCTAGCATTAACCCAGCGGTTAACGTTAACCGTACACTATTCAACACTTCAGTCAACCCCAGTATGGAGCTGCCAGTAACGCAACAAGTCCCGCCCACCCTCACAACAGCTGAAACACCACCTAGCAGCAGCCACCCGCCGGGTCAGGACCTCGCCGCCATGTATGAGTTGGCATTGGCGGATCTCCACAAGGCAAACAGAGAACGCGAGCAGGAGCGCAGGGAGAAGGCAGAGGCCTAAAAGCAAATGGCTATACTGATGTCAAAGTTTGACGAATTAAAAAGGGCACTAGAGGCAAACGCTAACCCAACGTAGAGCGAGCAGTCGCGGAGCACCAGGCCATAGTCGACCCAACACCGGCGAAGTGGTACCCTTACCAGTCATACAGATGTAGGTAACGCTGAACCCAGCAGAACTATTAGGAATGGGCCCACCTCCCCCGCCCCGCCTAATGTTGAAGCAGGAGGCGGAGTCACAACCTCACACCAACCGCTCTGCAGCCAGCGCCAGAACTGAAGGTAATCCTCCTATACCCAGGCGAGAATTGGCGCAGAGGAGTCTCCATTCGGGGACCGCTGGCGACACAACCGCTCTAATCCTGGAAAGAATGCAACAGTTAGAACAAAGGCTAATCCGGGTCGAGGCTGGCGCCCCCGTGCCAACACCAAACCCGCTCTTCGCGTCCAGACTAGGACCATTCACCGCCTAGATCCTGCAGGCCATCAGACCAGCATGTGCCAAGACACCAAAGATGTCACATTACACCAGCATGACTGATCCCTTCGTCCACATGGACACCTTCAAAAAAGTCACCAACAACAAGGGATTTGATGACGCCACCCTCTGCCACTTGTTTAGAGAAACGTTAGACAGTGAGGCAATGAGCTGGTTCTTTGAGTGCCCACCTGGATCCATCGACTCCTTCAACACCCTGTCAAACGCTTTCCTCTCTCGGTTCATCCTGTTGACCGCCGGACACCACAATACAAGTCAGTTGTTCAACGTCAAACAAGGCGCCGAGGAAACATTGAAGGCATTTGTCACCAGGTGGCGGGCGGTAGCATCTTAGTGTCGCGATCTTGACAAAACAATGGCACTAGCAGCCTTTAAGCAGGGACTCCTCAAGGGGCCATTTCTCTATCACCTCAATTACAAGCATCCAAATGCCGCATATGACCATGTCATGAGTGAGGCGGTCATCCATGCACAGGCAGAGTTCATCCCATATGGAGAAACCCCACCATCACCGCCAACACCGGCAAAATCCACTTAGCCCTCCTCCAGCCATCAGGAGACCACTAACAAAACCTCTGTTCTGCCGCCAACTGACAAGAAGAGAGAGTGGCAATAGGGCCACTACCAGAACAAGCGGCAAAAGGATCAACACTACAAGGGCAACCGCTCATCCCAGGGGGACAGCCGTAACAAACAGACGGAGTCCTCCCAGCGGTACGCAGTGTTTACAGTCCTCACAGCCTCGTATGAGGAGATATACGACCAATGCAAGGACCAGATACCGCCACCACCCCCAAGAAAATATCTGAGGGTGGGGAAGCCCAGGAACACCAGCAAGTTGTGCAAATACCACGAGGACAGCGTTCATAACACCAATAACTACAATGCTATCAAAACGGGTGTTGAGACTTTATACCATGATGGAAAAATGGAACAATTCAAGGTGCGCCAACCGCCATCCGTGGTGGCCAACATCGAACCCATGCGCCGCATCAACACCATTGACGGCAGTGCTCCAATCACCAACATGTCTCACAGGGCAAGAAAGCTCTATGCACGCGCCAACCACCCCAAAGAAGTTTGCAACATCCGCTATGAGAGATCCGCCAAACTCCCAAGGTCTGGTTGGGAACCCATCACCTTCTCAGAGGAGGAGGAGCGCGGAGTGCATCTCCCCCATGACGATCCATTCTTGATCGACGCCATACTAGATAAATGGTTAGTGGGAAGGGTCCTTGTTGACAACGGAATGTCATATTCAATGGTTACTACAACCAACTCCAGCGGAATAGAAAACTGCTCTAAGATCATGAGCCCTTGCTCAGCTTCTCAGGCGATGTCACACAGCCGCTGGGTTCTGATTACATGCGCCTAGCCATCGGCACCAGCCCATGTATGGCGGAGGTTCATACAGAGTTCATCGTTGTCGACTGCTTCAGTTCATACAACGCCATAATTGGTCGACCGACACTTAACAAACTTAAGTGCATCATCGCCGGTTACATTCTCCTCATGAAGTTCCCCACTTCCAACGGCACAGGCTGTGTGAGGGGAAGCCAGCAGCTAGCATGGGAGTGCTACTCAACCACTGTGGCTCGATCAACGCGCCGACATGAGATCCTCACGGTAGGAAACCATGCTCCAGCGGCCAACATTTTTTAGGATCCTAGGGATAACGAGGAGAAATATGTGAGAAAGGAGCCTATCAACCCAGAAACATCCTTGAGGGTTATTAGTATCTCCGACGAGCACCCTAAGCGGACGGTCCGCATCGACACTCAGCTGGCCCCAGAGGTAGCAGCTGAACTCACACAGTTTCTACGTGACAACGCCGCCGTCTTTGCATGGTCCTATGCTGATATGTCAGGAATTTCCCCTGAGATCATTACACACAAGTTGAGCATTAAACCATCCTTCTACCTGGTCAAATAACGGCGGAGGGCCTTCGATGAAGAGAGATACTGTGCTATAGGGGAAGAGGTTGCCAAGCTCCAGAACATTGGATTCATCCGCTAGGTCAATTATCCTCGGTGGATTTCCAACCTTGTCATGGTCAAGAAACCCAGTGGCAAATGGCGAATGTGTGTAGATTTCAAGGCTCTCAACAAGGCATGCCCCAAGGATAGCTTCCCGCTACCCAACATTAATCAACTGGTCTGCAACTGCTAGACACGAGCTGCTCAGCATGATGGACACCTTCTCCAGCTATAACCAGATCAAGATGCACCCCGGTGACCAGGAGTGCACCACCTTCACCACCGACCAGGGCCTATACTGTTACAATGTCATGCCCTTCGGTTTGAAGAACGCTGGCATAACTTATAGCGGCTGATGAATGCCATGTTCGCTGAGCATCTCAGCAAAATCATTGAGGTCTATGTAGACGACATGTTGGTCAAAAGCATCATAGCCAGCGGACACGTGGAAAACCTTAGAGTCATATTCACCATTCTCTTGGCCTACGGCATACGCCTCAACCCAGAGAAATGTTTCTTTGGCGTCACCGCCAGCAAATTTCTGGGCTACATCGTCAGTGAACGAGGCTGTCGAGGCATAGAGGCCAATCCTGACAAGGTGCAAGCCATCCTCAACATGAAGGCACCGAAATGGAAGGTGCACGTTCAAAGCCTACAAGGCAAACCGACCGCCCTTTCTCGGTTCATTTCCAGACTCACCGACAAATGCCTCCCATTTTTCAAGCTGTTGAAAAGGACCCACAAGAAGGTAATCGACTGGACCTCAAATTGTGAGGCGACATTCCAGGGCCTGAAAGAATACTTGGCGGCAGTTCCACTTCTTTCCATTCCTATTCAGGGTGAAGTACTGTACATAAACTTGGTGGTATCACCAACAGCAGTAAGCTGCGCCATTGTAAGATGAGAGAACCACGAGGAGCTCCCAGTCTTCTACGCCGGAAGGAGGCATGAACAGGGTGGAGACAAGATATCCCCCATTGGAGCAACTCGCTCTCGCACTCATTGTTTCCGCCAGGCGCCTCCGCCAATACTTCCAGGCCCACACAATCCATGTCCTAACAAATCAACCGCTGAAGTAGGTAATGCAAAACCCTGAACACTCTGGCCGCCTCAGCAAGTGGGCCATCAAGCTCAGCGAGTTCGACATTGACTACAAGCCAAGGGCTGCCATGAAAGGCCAGGCGGTGGCGGATTTCATCGCTGAGCTCACCGAGCGGCAGGATGAACCTAACTTAAGGACAGAGGCCAACATAGAAATAATAACCGCTGAGGAACCAGCCCCCCAGCAGCAGTCAGACTGGAACCTCCATGTGGACGGCTCCGCTTGCGCCAAGGCTTGCAGGCGCCGGAGTCATCTTGACAGGACCAGGAGGGTTAAACGTGGAATACGCGTTAAAGTTCAATTTCAAAGCCTCAAACAACATGGACTTGTATGAAGTGCTCATAGCCGGCTTACTCCTCGCCATCGACTCGGGAGCTGACAGTGTCAACATATTCAGCGACTCCCAACTAGTCGTCAACCAAGTCAACAACACTTTCCAGGCCAAAGACAAACAGTTAGCCGCATACTTGGGATACGTCAGGACGCTTCTCAGAAAATTCAAATTCCACACCATCACACAGATCCCTCGAGAAAGGAACGCCAAGGCAGATTCCCTGACAAGGTTGGCAACCGCCCAACCTCACCAAAGTCCAGCGGACACAAGGGTAGAGATCCTCGACAAGCCAAGCATCACCAGGACTCTGGAGGAAATCTTCAACATAGAAGTCAACCCCAGCTGGATGGATGAGATAATTGAGTACAAGCTCAATGGAATGCTGCCAACCGACAAGGTCGAGGTGCGGCAACTCAAGCGGAGGGCAACCCGCTACAACATCCAGAATGGCAAGCTTTACCGCCAAGAGTTCACCCATCCCAACCTTCAGTGTCTCACCCCAGAGGAGGGGAAGGTTGTTCTTGCCACGATACACGCTGGGGAATGTGGAAACCACTCCAGCGCTAGATCTCTGGCCAATCGCACAATGCGACAAGGCTACTTCTGGCCCACACTCGGCGACGACGTCAGGAAAGTCTCTAGGTCTTGCCACAAGTGTCAACAATACGCTGACCTCCCCCATGCCCTGGCAGAACCCCTGTCAATTATCATTGGCCCATGGATCCACTCCACATGAGGCCTTGATCTGCTTGGCAAATTCCCAACCACTAAAGGCCAGTTCAAATACATCATTGTCGCCATCGACTACAACAGTAAGTGGATAGAAGCGGAACCGCTGACAGCAATCACTACCTCCAAGGTAACTCACTTCCTCTGGAAGAAGATCTACTGCCGCTACGGCATCCCCCACACAATTATCACAGACAACGGCACACAGTTCAACAACAAGGAACTCATATCCTTCACAACTAACCTGGGCACCAAGATGAGTTTTGCATCTGTCGCTCACCCCCAAACCAACGGCCAGGTCGAAGCAGTAAACAAGATCATCAAGAAGCTGCTAAAAAAGAAACTCAACAACGCCAAGGGTTTATGGGCGGAAAAACTCCCAGAAGTTCTGTGGGCCATCAGGACTACCCCAACTTCCGCCACTGGTAAAACACCATTCTGCATGATGTTCAGAACTGAGGCCGTCATACTAATTGAGGTTACTCAACCTACCGCTAGGGTCGAGGGCTATTGCTCAGAGACCAACGGTGAAGGCGTCAACCTCGACAAGGACCTCCTTGAGGAAAAACGCCACAAGGCCCATTTGCACAAGTTGCAAAATAAGCAACGGGTATCACGGTTTTACAACGCCAGAGTCAAAGCCCGGAACCTCCAACTGGGGGACTGGGTAATGAAGGAGGTCATTCCACCACCAACGGCACTCCGCCCAACTTGGAAGGGACCATACAAAATTGTGGAAGTCGTCAGCCCTGACACCTTCTACTTAATGGACAAGGATGGCGTCACGACGACCCACCCTTGGAATACCGAACACCTTTGGTACTATTACAAATAGTCATGCCGCTACCCAAGAGCATCTTGACTTAGCTAAATTTTTGTTCAATATTTAGCTAAGGGAAGCTACCCAACGGGTACAACCCCGCTTTTGTAAACGCTGATCTATCAGCTATCAATGAAACGAGGAATTATTCAAACCATTGTCACCAAGTCCAAGCACATGAATTAACTGGCAACGCCAACAATATTCGGCGGACCACGTCCGCTACATCGTGCACTTGGAACAATTTTAACTCCTTTAATGTTTCGTTGATTAACAAAAGCTCAAGTCAAAACTCTAGCGGTACAAACACAGTCATAGCAATCACATTTGCAAACGATTCCAAGAAAAATACTTCATATATATTTAGGGTCGGGACTCCCCACCCAAAAAGACATTGTCAGTTACAAAAGAAGCCCTAGCGGCACCAAAAAAAAAAGAAGACAAGAAATGCAAACAGGCCTCAGCAGCGTTACAAAAGGTTAGTAGCAGTCTTCACAGGTTCTCAGGAGCAGCGGCCTCTTCCTCACCCTCCGCGGGCGGCTGTGGCTGGCCAAGTGGCTTGTCTGATCAGACCCACGAGCAGTAGGGCTCGGCGTTACCATTGTACCATCCGCTCGGGTGTGGGCGGCTAAGAAGTCAGCACGGGAAATTTCAGATTGAGTAGGAGGGGGAGTCCGCTGAGAATCATCCGCCGGACGCTCACCACTCTCTCTACTACCAGAGCGGGCACCTTGAACTTGAGTAGGAACCGCACTACTCGCAGGCTCCCGTTAGGACGCCTTCACCCAATCAATGGCACCCTTCTGCTTCAGCATGTCCAGGTTAGTGGCAGCACCAGCACCAGCCTTCGCCGCCTCCATCAATGCCCGCTTTTACTCCGCAGACTGCTTGAAAGCCCCCACAGCGGCAGCCCTGGTTCTGCTCTGCTCAGCCTCCAGACGGGCAACCTCGCCCTCTTGCCTCTTTACCTCCACAGACTTGGCGGCAGAATCCCGCTGAAGGATTTCAACTTTCTTAGCCTTCGCCGTCAGTTGATCCTTCAACAGAGCTATGTTTTGCTCTAGCTGGGATATCTGCTCATTCCGCTCAAGGGACCGCCTGGTGGCGACACTCAGTTTGTCGCAAGAATCCAGGGCATCGCATTCCGCCTTGGTCAGGCGCCGCTCAACATCCGCCAGCTTGTCTTTGGCTTCCCTCAGCTCCCTCTAGAGACCTTGGACCTCTTCCCTCAGCTGCGGCTCGACCCGAGGTTGGCTTGATGAGGCAAGGAAGAGCTCGTGTAGCCCGACAGACAGATGTCCAAAAGCCGAACTGAAAGGCGATTGCTGGACAATGGTCGGGCGGACAGTCCCATCCAGTCCCCCAAAACCTAGCCGCTCGCAGAGATGGAAGTGAAACTCCCGCTCAGAGTCGGTTAGAAATTCGGCATAAGCGGCAAATGAGTCTAGCCCGCTTAGCGGCACTTCCCCGGCAACGGCCACAGTCACCTCTGGAGCATTTTTTCTCGCCTTCTTCTGCTAGCGAGCCCCGATGGTCTCCACGTTGTCTCCTGCTTCTTCCTCATAGGCGTCATTCTGTCACCGCTTCATTTGAAGCACCGCCAGTGTAGAACCGGCGGTGACAGGCCTCGACTTCCTCTGCAACTCCAGCCCCGCAGTCGTAACTGGTTCCTTCGAGGGCACCGTCTTCTCCTTCTGCGACCCACGACGGGTGGCAGGTGCTTTCACCTGCGGCTGCACGGGGGCAGCTGGGCCCTTATTCCCACCGACAGCCCCATGGCCGACCCCAGTTACAGCTTGAACCACGGGCGAGCCATCGGCGCAAAGGTGAGAATGGTGCGGCATTGGCAGCACCACCAGAACTTCTGAGGGACTCACCGCCAGTGTCTACGAGTCGACTGTGGTCTGCTGCGCGGCCAGCCTGGTGGCGTACATGCCTTCCAAAAAGTCGGCGAGTTCGGCGCGGTCCATAGCTTTCTCAAAAGCCTCTCGACTGGCTTTGTTTCCCGGCGGCGAATCTGAACAAATTGCCAGATTAGCAAAAAAAAAAAAACAACAACAACAACAACAAAACAAAACCCACTAGTTTTTATTGCTTTTGTAGTGGGGATCATAAGAGTTTCTGTTGGTTGTTTGATTTGAGGTTTCGAAAAGGAAAGCTGAATCTAAGGAAAAGTTGATAAGTTTTGAGATTGTGGTATTTTGAATCAATTGGTGTGTCTTTTCTTTTCTAACCGGCATGAAATTTCGAGGGCGAAATTTTTATAAGGAGGGGAGATTGTAACGTCCCGAACCTGAATTCACTGGTTTACTAATCATTTGAACGGTAAACGACATTTACTTTCACTTTTACTGTCGTTTCAGTACTTTTAGTGGCCCTAAAAGTTGACTTTTTGTTCGGGTCAAAATTTGAGAAAATTTCCTTCATGAAAGTTGTAGAAGACGTTAAACCGAGCTCGTGCATATGTGGTACGTAAAAATCAGAGTTCGTATACGAAAGTTATAAGCAAAAAATGGAAGTTACTGTTCATGATAATTTGTCTATAAATAGCCGAGTTACTATGGTAAGTTTCCGAAAAGCCCTCTCTTTTCTCTCTCCCCGATTCTCTCTTCCTCTCCGACCTCTTCACCATTTTCTGGCCATAACTCCTTCATCCGGCGACGGATTTTGACGTATAAGATGTAGTTGGAAAGCTCTCTTCCTTCTCTTCATTTCTGGGTTCATTTGGTAGCTTAATTTGAACTGTGGAAGGTGCAGCAACGAGAAGAAGAGGGGCGGTCACTGTAGCAGATTGAGGTCAACGCCGGTTCTCCCAATTCCGGCCACCACAGACGACAAACCTTAGTCCTTGGGAGTGCCTTGAGACGTAGATGATGCTCCCCAAGTATTTTGTAGGGATTTGAAGCGTGGAGGAAGAATCGACGGTTTGAAGTTTGGGGTCACTATTCACAAATCGGGTTCAAACTTCTCCTTAATTGTTGAGGTACTTCTACTCATTTTCTGATTTTGTCACAGTTGAGAAAGTTGTTGGGTCTGTTGAGTAGGTGCTGCTACCAAAGTTTGGTGGCCATTGGAGCTGGTGGCGGCGGCGCCGCCACTGTGGACGGCGGCTGCGGTGCGTAGGGCAGCTTTTTAATTGTGATTTCTAGCTAGTTAAATCCTAGAAATGTGGTAGAACTTATATTTGAAGTTTGGGGAAGTTTGGAAGAATATTGAAGAGGATTGAAGGAGTTGAGATTATGGGATTGAATTTTAATTATCGTAAAATTATTTTCCGTCCGGTAATTATTTATGTACAAATGATTGTGTACAGGGCGACTTGTCGAGCTATTGCTCGACGAAGGAACTCATACGCGTGATCGCCTGAATAGTACTGTGAGTAGACTTTTGATTTTAATTGATGCATGCAAATTAATTTTCCGCAAATTTTAATTTTATTGATTTATCAATTTAAATATCGAGCATTTTATTTTGGTTTGGATGATTAATTGTTTTATTGGTTTGAACTTTTGAATTAAGATTCATTATGCTCGATTTGAGAATTTTGATTTATGTGATATTTACCTTATTATTATTCCGTGGTAATTTCCGGAAATTTTTATTATAATTATTTATCAATTCTTGAGATTTCAAGAGAGATTCGGAATTGGTTTTGGAATATATGATTATTATTTTGGAATTATGATTTATGTAATTTTTGACGATTTATTTTACCGAGATGATTTCCGGATTTCATATTATATTTGGTAGCCAATTTTGAGATATTCTGGAATATTTTTGGAAATGGGATTTTCCGAAGGAGTTTGTGTTCGCACTAATTTCCGGGTTTGGTTACGGATTTGAGAATATTTTGGCGTGTGGGGCCACGTCATTGGAATGGTTATTTTTCTCGTGAGAGATTGGGGAAGTCTTTTAAATTTTTTGGGATTTTTGAATGTTTTCTTCACCATACCGGGGTCCAATTACTAGGTCTCCTCCTCACTTACTTTGTGTTTGTGAGTGGCAATTGAGGTAGCTTATTCTCCTCCTCACGTGAGTGGCAGTCGAGGTTATTAGTTCTCCTCCTTACACAATCTATGTGTGAGTGGCAGTCGATGGTTGGTAGAGCCTAAGGGGCTCCTTTACCCGTATGGTGATATTTCTTCCCCATATCCTATTATTACTTGACTAGCGGGGCCTAGTCCGTTTTATCTTAACCAGCGGGGCTGGTATGTTTTCACGAGGTTTTGAGTTTAAAAAAATATGTTTTATAAACGTTGCATGCATCGAGGTTTTATAAATGTAAATAAGTGGGAAAGTATTCAAGTTTACTACTTTTAAATCATCTTAATTATTTATTTTTGTCCACTCACACTAACGTGTTTTTCAATACTTTTCCCCTGGGCCCTTCGGTTTCAAATGCCCAGTTTGCAAGCGAAATTAGTTGAGGTCGGGTGTACATTGGAGTTGAGGCATAGTCAACAGCATGGCTTCCACGTTTTTCTTTGATTTAGGTTTTCCCTGACTACCCTTGCTATTAGAATTGCTCTGATCACCTGAGGAATTAATGTTATTTAAGTTGTGATTTGTGTTATGTGAATTGGGAAGATGTTGATTTGGGGAGCAGGGTGGCTCCAGGAGCATAAGGATGAATTGATTTAGAAGTGTAAATGTTTTTTTTTTCTTCTACAGGTTTTGGGTAGTCCAGTTTAGATGAAGTTCCGCCAAATTTTTGGTAGAATTTCTTCTAAGGTGGGCCCCGCAAGGCTACTTCGGATTTCGGGGTGAAATCTGGGGCGGGTCCTGTCACTTGGGGTGGCGCCGCTGGTTCTGGACTCCTGGGATCGAGTGCTTCAAGGTGTGAGGTGGAGGCAAAAAAGGCTTCAAGGTTTTGTATTCGGATTCAAGGTTTTTGGCTTCTTGAATCAGGGTTCGGCTATTTGTTCAGGGTTAGGGCTTCGTGCTGATAACGTGTTTTAGGGAATCAGAAATTGAGAGAAAATCGCTGTGTATTTTCATTGATAATAGGGGCCTCTTTATATAGATGATTACAAGGTATAGAATCTGAACCATACAAGGAAAAGTAATCATACATTGAATAGGAATATCTAGATCCTTCTAAACCTTATTACCACTAAGTCAAGTAACATAAAGTTTGGGGCAGACACACAAATAGGGTTGACTGGAACACCCTTAACCCTTTTATTGGTCAATTGGTGTGGTAAAGAGTTATTCTTTACAGCCTTGTCTCTTTATTTTGCAACTGAAAACAAAAACAAAACATAGTTATGGGGCACCGCTGACAATTCCATTTTCTTGTAGAAATGTGAAGCTTTCCCACAAAATTTCATTTGCACCCCTTTCTTTATTAGTATTCAACCCTTGCGCCATTTTGGCCGCCAAATTCTGAAAGAGGAGTCGACCACCTTGGCGCAAGTCATCCAAACCTACGCATAAACCAAGCAGCTAAACAAAGGCAAAGAGCTCCACGCTCACCTCCTACGCACTCATTACCCATTATGCATTTTCCTCACCAATCACCTCCTCCACATGTACTCCAAATGCGGGCACGTCCATTATGCCCTCAAGGTTTTCGACCAAATGCCTCACCGAAACTTGGTTTCCTGGACTACAATGGTAACTGGGTTTTCTCAGAACTTGAGGTTCTTGGAGAGTTTCAAGGCCTTTTCCCAGATGAGAAGTGCTGGGGAGAGCCCGACCCAGTTTGCATTAGCAAGTGTCATCAAAGCTTGTGTGGTTCTTGGGTCGGTTGAGACTGCGAGGCAGCTGCATTCTCTTGCTTTGAAATTGGGCTTGGCTTGTGAGCTGTTTGTGGGTAGTAACTTGGCGGATATGTATTCGAAATGTGGGTTCATGGTTGATGCTTGTAAGGTTTTCGAGGAAATGCTGAGTAAGGATGCAATATCGTGGACTTCGATGATTGATGGATATGCAAAGTCAGAGGATGATCAATGATGGGATTGGTGTACATAAATATGTTGTTTCTAGTGCATTGAGTGCTTGTTCTGCACTGTAGGCTTGTCAGTTTGGAAAGTGTGTTCATTTGACGGTTGTGAAGTTAGGATTGGAAGTAGAGGTTGCTGTGGGAAATGCTCTGATTGATATGTACTCAAAATCAGGTGATATGGAGAGTGCTTTAAATGTGTTTCGGGTTGACCCTGAGTGCAGAAATATTGTGTCGTTTTCCTCTCTGATCAATGGTTATGTCGAGATGGATGAAATCGAGAAGGCTTTTAGTTTGTTTGTTGACTTACAGGGCGGGAGTTGAGCCTAATCAGTTCAATTTTTCTAACTTAGTCAAGGCTGGTGCCAGCCAAGCTGCACTTGAACAGGGGATTCAACTTCATGCTCAGGTGGTCAAGTTTAATTTTGATGGAGACAATTTTGTGTCTTCTGTTCTTGTTGATATTTATGGAAAATGTGGGTAACTTGATCACTCAATACAAGTGTTTGACGAGATACAAACCTGATTGAAGTTGCGTGGAATTCGTTGCTAAATGTATTTGCAGTTCATGGCTTAGGAAATGACGCCTTTAAAACTTTCAGTAGAATGGTACGGGTAGGAGTGAAACCAAATGCAATAACATTTATCGGTCTTTTAACAGGGTGTAGCCATTCTGGATTGATAGAGGAAGGTTTATAGTACTTTCACTCTATGGAGAAAACATATGGAATGGTACCTAGAGCTGGACATTACTCTTGCGTTATTGATTTACTTGGCCGGGCTGGAAGGCTTGAAGAGGCTGAAGAATTCATTAACTGCATGCCAATGCAGCCAAATGCTTTTGGGTGGTGCTCTTTTCTTGGTGCTTGCAGTCTTGCATGATTCATGGAGATAAAGAGAGGGGCAAACTGGCAGCGGAGAAATTGATACAGCTTGAACCTGAGAATAGTGGAGCACATGTTTTGCTTTCAACTCTACATGCAACGGAGCAAAAATGGGAAGATTTCAGAAGTTTGTGGAAGATGATGAGAGACAGCAGCATGAAGAAATTGCCTGGTTATAGTTGGGTTGATGTTGGAAACAAAACACACACGTTTGGAGCCGAAGATTGGTCTCATCCTCAGAAGAAAGAAATATATGAGAAACTTGATAGTCTTCTTGATCAGATCAAGAAAGCTGGATATGTTCCAAATACAGATCTTGTTCTTCATGATATGGACGACAATTCAAAGGTAGGCTTCTTCACCATCATAGTGAGAGGATAGCGATTGCATTTGCACTGATAAGTATGCCTGCCGGGAAGCCAATCATTGTGAAGAAAAATAGGGTGGATTGCGATTCTGCAATCAAGTACATCTCCTTTGTTGTTGGAAGAAAGATTATTGTTAGGGTAAATACTCGGTTTCACCATTTCACGGATGGGTTGTGTTCATGTGGAGATTACTGGTAAAAGTTTTGAAGGCCATAATTTTGTAAAGGAACTCATACAAAAGTCATCTGCCTGGTTACTTGAGAGGTTAGAGCTAGGAACCAGTTGCATTTTTTTTTCTCTCTCTCGTGAAAGACACAAGAATCATGGACCAAGGAAATAGCTGAATGTTACCCATCATTTATTTTTGCTTTCCAGAAATGTAAATGGCTTCTATTTGAGAGTAGATAATAAAGTAAAGCTTAAATTAAAATCAGATATTAAGTAACAAAGAAGAATTTTCTCTGAAGCAAAGCAATTCATGCTTCTCCATAAGTTCTATCTCACTTCCTAGATGGAAAACTCTATACACGCCAATGGCTTTTATTGAAATATTCTGGGAACTAAAGGGAACAGACATAATGCTCAGACGAGTGTGCACTACTGAGTACTAACAAATGACATATCGAGGATCTATCATCTAGTATCTACAGAGGCATACTTGAATCCCTCGGATTGATGCTGATGTGGCAATGAAGAGGCTGGGAGAACACAGACAAGGCACTCATTGGAATAAAAAGGAAGCATTTCAAGCTCTTGGATAACGTGAGTGTCCTTTCTTCTTCAAGAAATCGGGAATCTCGACTGAACTGCCTTCTGAGAAGGAGGAAGGTCTTCGATTGATTCCAAGGGTAATGTGTCCTTGTGCCTGCAATTTGGTATTTTTAATAAAATTGTCGAGAGACTTATGGAGAAAGTGAGATAGAGTGAGCTATGAGGAATACCTGGAGTGGCCTCCCATCACTTTCTTCTTGGATTTTGAATCCAGAAGCAATTAGTGTGATGCTAACCTGAATGAAACCAAGACAAGCAACATGACATTTAATAGGTTTTCAAACTAAAATACCACCACAAACTAGAATAACCAGGACTATATATCATCTATTTGCTTATATAGTTATACCTAGTAATAAGAAAATTGGTATAAAACATGCAATTCCTTTCTGGCAAGTAGATTTTCAAGAAAAGGGACCAAGTAAAAGCATATATCTATTGATGGGGTTCTCTCTCTAATGAGGACTTCAAAAACAGTTGGATGACTTGCTTGTTGAAAAAATTATATTTTAATTAAATTTTAAAACACTCATCCAACCGTTGATTTGAAAGTCCTCATTGAGTGCTCACAAGAACTCTCCCATCAATTGGATTATCCTCTTTCTTATTTGTTAAATTACTGGTACAGTAAGATATTATGGGGGTGAACTAATGCAGATGTGATCAGGTTAAATGTGCCAAGGGTAGGATTGCAGACTTTAGAGAAAGCAACAAAACTTAGTTGACCACTGAGTGATGGATCTGTCACTGCTCCAAATATTAAATTTGCTATTGGATCAACAAGATCATACATAATCTCGGCTGCAGCATTTACCTATAAGGAAACCCAAAATTAAGAGTGTAACAGAAGAGAGATGTCTCATACCGACTGTGAGTGAAAACCACAACTTGGAGAATTCAGTAGATGGGGAATAATTATATTGGAATTCAGGTAGTTCTGGTAAGAAGTTTTTATGCCAATCAGAAGAAGTGGTACCTCATTGTGTCAAATCAGTTCCACCAGTTATGTTCCAGACAATTCCAGTAGCCCTCTCTATGCCAATATCTAATAAAGGTGATTGAATGGCATTTAACGCAGCATCTCTTGCCCTTGTCTTCCCTATTCCCAAAGAGGAAGGAAAAAGAAAAGACAGTTATCTCCTTACATGAAAAATAAATAAAAAATAAAAAGGGGGCCAATTGACCTCACACAAGGAAATAGGCTCTGATGAAATGAACTGCTAATGCACCACAAGTCAACCACATGACAAAACTATTCATAGTACAGATAACTCAGTGAACATGTTATAGAAGGCAGAAATGGAGATGTATGTTATATCTTAAAATGCATCCAAAGAAATTTCCCATCATCCTTATAACCCTCGAAGTAAATATTTTGTGCAAATCCCACAGCTGATAGCTAACTCACACAGAACTCCAGTCATTTTATTTTTTCTGCATTTTTCCAAAACAAAAAAGATGTAAAGTTCTGCATTGAACAAGATCGTCACAGCTAACAAGCATAAGAGGAACTGATGCAGGACCAATAAGCAGAACTCTAGAACTAGGGTTTATTTGCAGCAATCTCAATTGTAGAAAGAAAAGGGATTTGGGGTGAGGGAATTTAAGAAAGGGATAGAGCTACTAGCATCACACCAGTAGGGTTTCTAGGCATCACACCCAGAGGTTTTAGGCATAACACCTAAGGTTAGGTGCATCATGCAAACCTGAAGAGTTTTCAATTTTATTGATCTGAAAATAAAAGACTACAAAGGCCTCTATATATAGGGAGGCTAAGATAATTCTAGAATAACTAGGAATATCCGTATGCTTAAAAGAATCCTAAAGAAATAATCCTAATAATAAAAGCCTAGATTTATTTGAACTACTTTCCAAATCCTAAAAATATTCTGCTCGTATTCTTCATCGGGAAAATGCATCTAGAAGATGAGATTCGCTACCACTAAGAAATTTGAATTCTCTATGTTCATGACAGAGTCATTTTAGCATCAAACTTATCGCCATGCCCACTCCAAATCAAAGAACATGGAGAATGCAACTAAAACTACGTATTCAGACCATCTCCAAAACTAAGATATCATTCTCAGTGAAAATAAATAAATAAATAATATCAGCAAAGGGCACTTCCTCCCTTTCGTAACATCCAATCAAAAAAAAATTTCTGTAAGCTTATCCTGTACCTTATTGAAGACCAAATACCTATATATTTAAATTCTAACAAACCTGGGATTAGATCACCTTCCTTCTCACACACTAACCCCATAAACTGAGAAGTTCTTGATGTCATTCACAACAGTAATTTTCACAAAGTTAGCCACAGTGATGCCATCATGGAAGGCACTACGGTAATAGGTTCCAGCACAATCATGTCCAAAATCATAAGTGAAGCCTCTGACTCTGACATCATATTAGCACTGTAAACATTCCAGTCAGTAGATCAAAAATTAAGAGTTGCAGATCCTATCCCCATCAATGAAGAACCTGCATTCGCCATTATAGCCCTTACATCAGCAAAGTCAACATTTACCAGCCCGTGAATCTGCAATTAAGGTGATGACTATCACCTAGTGTAACAAAATATGACCCAAAGGAAATAGGACAGGAAACTACAAATGATCAACTAAGCAATTATAGAACTCCATTGATTTAAAGATGACATTCCAAGCATATACAGTTGAAATATATCATCACACTATCACTATATTCAGAACTGGGTGAGTTTTAGAATAATAATATTTAAGCCATGAAAAGAGTAAAAAGTAATCATACAGAACTATTGGAGTCCTTACGATGTACACATTAGGGAAAGCAGTGAGATGCCTATCTTAGAGTCTATCAAGCACTCTTACTGGATGTAGTATATGAAAAAAGAAGTAAAAAGTTATTTCCTGATAGGACACTTCGACGTTCATTCTCATTTTCATTTTTAATTTTTTGTTTGCTTTCCTTTTTTTGTCTAATTATGCTGTACTTAACATCAAGATAGAGGTAATGGTTAACATCTTTAATGATCACATACCGTGATTATATCAGAGATACCACGAACAGATTAAATGCCTCTGTTACTGGGGTAGACTGGGAAACTGCACTCAATAACTTGTCATTTGGAATGACTATCAGTTTCACTACTTAAAGTAACAGATAAACCAAATGTTTGCATCATAATTATGCATGGAGTATTAGTGTATATACCTTCATTGACTTGCCATGAGACTCCATCTACACCCCTTCAATACTTTCAATTACTGGAGCCAATTTAATATTTTGATTCCCCTACAAAAACATAACAGGGAGACGAATCTCATAACTAGAATAACTAGCAATGCAAAAATCAATATTTTACAAAATGATAGACACTGAATCAGGGTCTGCAACTGAAAAGCCTTAGACCCTCTACTAAGGAACACAATGGGAGGAGTAAGTGGTAGCTTCATTGGTTCCTTCACTAGCCGCAGCAAGCACAATACACAAAGACCAATTGTAGAAAAAGGTTTCATCGTCATTATATTCCAAATTAAATTGGCTTCGAACAAGGTTTTCCATAAATAAACTAAAATAAGATTCTACAATTATGCTTATCCAAATTCCAATACCTATAACCCATCAATGATTCAGAAAACCTACTCCAGTTATTATTAACCATAACCCACATGCTTCTAGCAGAGAATAACTTAGTTGCACCTTGTTCTATATGAAAACAACTTTCTTGGGTTTGTTCAAACTGGGGAAGTTGTTGGGCCTGAAAGAAAGGGAAGGTTGGGTTTATGGTTACCAGATCCATTGGGAAGGGGTTGCTCGGATCAGCCAGAGAAATAGCTATTGCCAGATCCAGGTTAGTAGGGTCCACCTCCACGAAAGAAGTGGCCTCCATCCCGGTTATGGCTAGGGTTTCAGTGGGAAAGTCGATCATCGGATTTATTTCTATGGGTATTAGAGGTTCAGGTAGGATGCTACCTGTGTCGCCCTGAGGACTTTGAGTAAGAGCATCAGACACCAATTTTTAGCCACCGATAGTTGCTATCAGTGAATCAAAAAACATTAATAGAACTGTTTGCCTATCAGTAGAAAACAGGCCTTATGACAATGAAAAGAAAAAAGGAAAATAATTATCACATAAAAGACGATTGAAGTAAGTATAGGTGTTGAAGTCAAGTCGGTTCTGTTAAGTTTGTTAGAGTTTGCTCTCTGAGTTCAGTTAATAAATCCCTATTCTTTGGGATCAAGCTAGTAGGTTTGACTATTTCTTTCAACTATTTACCAAGTTTCTAGGAGTGCTAGACGTGGGCTGCTTTTCAGTTTCATTCCATATTTGTAAGGCTTTATAAGCCAACTGTTTAGTTGAAATCTAATAAGATTGTTGTTCATCCAAATACAAAGTGTTATCTGCTTTAGAGTTTTTGCCTGCAACAATTCTGGTATCAGAGCCCCAACAAGGGGGCCTGAATGAGTGTGTTCAAGAACAGCAGTTTCTTGACAAGTAAGAAAAGAAAGTACAGAGAGTGAAAAGAAGGAGGACGAAGGATGGCAACAGATGGAAGCTTCGTTCAGCCTGCCATACCTAGGTTTGATGGTCACTACGACCATTGGGCCATGCTCATGGAGAATTTTCTCCGATCAAAGGAGTATTGGAGTTTAGTAGAAAGCGGAATCCTCACGGTTACTGACGGAGTAGAGCCAACTGATGGACAACGAAAGACCATTGAGGAACAGCGTCTGAAGGATTTAAAGGTAAAGAATTATCTTTTCCAGGCCATTGACAGAACCATTATGAAAACGATCCTCAATAAGGAGACAGCAAAGAATATTTGGGATTCGATGAAACAGAAGTATCAGGGAACAACCAGAGTGAAGCGTGCTCAATTGCAGGCACTTCGAAGGGAGTTCGAAGTTCTCCAAATGAGAGAAGGCGAGAAGGTAGATGAGTATTTTGCTCGAACCCTCTCAATAGCAAACAAGATGAAGATACATGGAGAAAAGATGGGAGAAGTGGTGATTGTTGAGAAAATCTTGAGGTCAATGACCAAAAGATTTGATTATGTGGTATGCTCAGTAGAAGAATCCAACGATCTAGAGGTGCTGACGATTGATGAGTTACAAAGCAGCTTGTTGGTGCATGAGCAAAGAATGAATAGCCACGGTGAAGAAGAACAAACCCTCAAGATTACTTATGATGAGAGGTTTGGAGGCAGAGGAAGAGGTCGAGGACCAGTTCGAGGACGTGGAAGAGGCAGAGGCAGGCAGTCTTTGAACAAAGCTATAGTGGAGTGTTTTAAATGCCACAAACTAGGGCACTTTCAATATGAATGCCCTAGTTGGGAGAAAGGAGTCAATTATGCTGAGATCGATGAAGAGGAAGAGATGCTCCTAATGTCGTATGTAGAATCCAACAACTCGAAGAGAGAAGAAGTGTGGTTTCTCGACTTCGGGTGCAGTAATCATATGTGTGGGAATAGGCAGTGGTTCTCCAACCTTGATGAGCAATTTAGGCATTCGGTGAAGCTCGGAAACAATACAAGGATGGGAGTGATGGGAAAAGGCAACATCCGGCTTCAAATAAGTGGTACAACACAGGTAGTCACTGATGTGTTTTATATACCTGAATTAAAGAACAACTTATTGAGCGTGGGGCAGTTACAAGAAAGGGGATTAGCTATTCTGATACAACATGGAGAGTGCAAATTGTATCATCCCAAGAAAGGCCTCATTATGCAAACGAGAATGACCACAAACCGCATGTTTGTGCTGCTGGCTAGCGTGGTACTTGAAGCTTCAACTTGTTTGCAAACTGCCACCGAAGATACCTCACAGTTGTGGCATCGGAGATATGGTCACTTGAACCTCAAAGGTTTAAGGACTTTGCAATACAAGAAGATGGTGAAGGGATTGCCTATTCTCACAACCGCAACCAAACTTTGTGTTGAATGCATGGTGGGAAAGCAACACAGGGATTCAATTCCAAAGAAGAGTCAATGGCGTGCTTCGCAAAGGCTGCAGCTTGTACATGCCGATATTTGTGGTCCCATCAAGCCCACTTCCAACAGTAATAAGAGGTATCTCATAAGCTTCATCGATGATTATAGTAGGAAGGTTTGGATATACTTTCTGGTTGAAAAATCTGAGGCATTTACCACTTTCAAAAATTATAAAAGTTTAGTTGAAAAGGAGACGGGTGCTTTCATATGTTGTTTGCGCACCGACAGGGGAGGAGAATTTACTTCTCATGAATTCAATGATTTTTGCAAAGTGAATGGTATAAGGAGACAACTCACAGCAGCCTACACTCCTCAACAAAACGGAGTAGCTGAGCGCAAAAACCGAACTATAATGAATATGGCCTGGAGCATGTTGTGTGAGAAGGAAGTACCGAAGGCTTTTTGGCCAGAGGCTGCAAAGTGGACTGCTCATGTGCTCAATAGGAGTCCGACATTAGCTGTGAAGGACAAAACTCCAGAAGAAATGTGGAGTGGATTCAAACCTAATGTGGATTATTTTCGAGTTTTTGGGTGTCTTGCCCATGTCCACGTACCTGATCAAAGAAGAGTGAAGCTTGATGATAAGAGCTTTAAATGTGTGCTGCTTGGGATAAGTGATGAGTCTAAAGCATATAGACTGTTCGATCCGATTGCTAAGAAGATTGTGGTGAGTAGAGACGTGGTTTTCGAAGAAGATAAAAGCTGGAATTGGGGGAGGACTGCTGAAGAGACTAAGCTTGATGTACTAGAATGGGGAGAAAGCGATGAAGAGCGAGAAGAGCTGGAAGAGTCCTCAGAAAGTGAAGAAGAAACAGAGAATGATGTGGATGCAGTTGTAGCTCAAGAAGGAAGAGTGACAACGTCTTCTTCAAGTGAATCACTAGATCAGCTTGTACCAGATGCGAATGAGGGAAGGAATCGAAGAACACCGATATGGATGCAGGACTATGTGAGTGGGGAAGGAATGTCCGAAGAGGAAGATGTGCATAATGTTGCCATGTTTACAACTCATGATGATCCAAGTTCATTTGAAGAGGCTGCAAGGAGTATCAAATGGAGAGTTGCAATGGATGCAGAGATTGAGGCAATCGAAAGAAATAGAACCTGGGAGCTTACTACCTTGCCTTCAGGAGCTACAAAAATCGGAGTCAAGTGGGTGTTCAAGACAAAACTAAATGAAAATGGGGAAGTTGACAAGTGCAAAGCTCGTTTGGTAGCGAAGGGTTACGCTCAGCAACAAGGGATAGACTATAACGAGGTTTTTGCTCCGGTGGCGAGATGGGATACTATTCGTATGGTGCTAGCACTAGCAGCTCAAAAGGGTTGGATAGTGTATCAACTCGATGTCAAAAGTTCCTTTCTACATGGTGAGTTGAATGAGGTTGTCTATGTTGAGCAACCACAGGGGTATGAACGAAAGGGTGAAGAGCATAAAGTCTACAGGCTTAAGAAGGCATTATATGGGTTGAAACAAGCACCACGTGCTTGGTATAGCATAATCGAAGCCTACTTTGCCAAGCAAGGGTTCGAACGTTGTGATCATGAGCACACACTATTTGTCAAGACTGGAAAAGAAGGTAATCTTTTAATTGTGAGCTTATATGTCGATGATTTAATCTTCACTGGGAATGATGCAAGGATGTTTGAAAGCTTTAAACATTCTATGAAGTGTGAGTTCGATATGACAGACTTAGGAGAAATGAAGTACTTTCTTGGTGTCGAAGTCGTGCAAAGCTCAGAAGGAATTTTTATAGGCCAGAAGAAGTATGCACGAGAGTTGCTTGAGAAGTTCGGTTTGGAGAAGAGTAATCCAGTGAAAAACCCCATTGTGCCCGGTTTTAGGCTTACAAAGGAAGGAGAAGGAGCCAAAGTTGATGCTACTGTTTACAAGCAGTTGATTGGAAGTCTGATGTATATCACTGCTACTAGACCCGATCTGATGTACGTAGTGTGTCTCTTGAGCAGGTATATGGCTAATCCTACTCAGCTACATATGCAAGCAGCGAAAAGGGTGCTTAGGTACTTGATAGGCACAGTGGATTTGGGTGTTTTCTATAGAAGAGGAGATGTGGAAGAACTGATGGCTTACACCGACAGTGAAAAACTAGTGGCTTACACCGACAGTGATTATGCCGGTGACGTTGATGATAGGAGAAGTACGTCCGGCTATGTGTTTGTGTTAAGTGGTGGAGCGGTCTCTTGGTCATCAAGGAAACAACCAGTGGTGACTTTGTCCACCACCGAAGCGGAGTTTGTGGCAGCAGCTTCATGTGCTTGTCAGTGTGTGTGGATGCGTAGGGTGTTGGAGAAGATTGGCCACTCTCAAAGCAAGTGCACTACCATAATGTGTGATAACAGTTCTACGATCAAATTGTCCAAGAATCCAGTCATGCACGGTCGAAGTAAACATATTGATGTAAGGTTTCACTTTTTGCGTGATCTTACAAAGAAGAAGGTGGTGGAGCTAGTTCATTGTGGTACGAGTGATCAGATGGCTGATATCATGACTAAACCCCTGAAACTGGAGGTGTTCTTGAAGCTGCGAAGTCTGCTTGGGGTACGTGTGATGCCTAGCTTAAACTGAATGCATACTGCAATCAGTTTAGGGGAGGATTTGTTGAAGTCAAGTCGGTTCTGTTAAGTTTGTTAGAGTTTGCTCTCTGAGTTCAGTTAATAAATCCCTATTCTTTAGGATCAAGCTAGTAGGTTTGACTATTTCTTTCAACTATTTACCACGTTTCTAGGAGTGCTAGACGTGGGCTGCTTTTCAGTTTCATTCCATATTTGTAAGGCTTTATAAGCCAACTGTTTAGTTGAAATCTAATAAGATTGTTGTTCATCCAAATACAAAGTGTTATCTGCTTTAGAGTTTTTGCCTGCAACAATAGGACACAGAGGCGTACCTCAATCCGGTGCGCGTTGGCATATCCTCGTATAAGACTTGTCAAATGAAAATAAAAGAGAAGTAAAGAAGTCAACAACAATTAAATTTTTGAAATCTTGCATCATTGTTTAGGAAAATCCCAAGCGTGCAATTGTGTGCAATTAGGAAACATATGAAAATTTAGAATGGACCATAGTTAGAGTACTCTAACTATGGTCCATTCTAAATTTTCATACCCAATTTTTCAAAACTATCACATTAGTACCTAAAATAGTCAGCCCGACCCTTCATTTGTACCTGCCGTCCATGACAGCGTTAACTATCATGCCACGTGGCATATTTGGATGGGTAAAACCGTCCCTTTGTATTGAGAAGGTTTACTCTTGAACCTGTTGAAGCTGCTACCCTTGAAGTTGAAGCTGTTGAAGCTCCAAAAGCCACCCTCCATCATCTCCTCCATCACTCTCTTGGGCATCCCATGTTTCACCACTTGGAAGAACCCATAGCTCTCTGTGGCCCTCCGTACTTGGTCGATCACCTCAGCACGCCTTTGATACTAGCTTTGGAGTCGTCGAAGGCCTTCAGCTGCTGCAATGATCTGGGTAGCTTGATTTCCCGGTGACCATATTCATGAAATCTGGTTGATTTTTTTGTTGGTTAAAGAAATCTGGTAGAAGTGGTAAATGAAATTGGAGTCCTGCTCTTCTTCCCTTTAGACTTGTGGACGTGCAAATCCAAGTGGGTTCTTCAGTTGGATTGTTATGAGTTCTCTCCCAAATCTTTTATTCAAAAATTGGATGAAAACATAGCTTACGTTAGGTTCATTATGTTGTGGGAATGAATGGTGTTGGTTTGGGTTGTTGAAATCTTGTTTTGCTTTCAATTTTGCAGAATTTTAGTGATTTGATTCCTACAATTAAGAACTGGGGTTCTTGATTATGAAGGGAATAGCAAGGTAGAATATGGGGCCATCTAGTTAGGATTCGATGATCAAGATGAAGACGCATGCACATGTTAAGGGGAGAGATGGGTACATTAGTGAAGCTTCAATTTATGGGTCTTGTGCCATTTGGAGCTCCACATAAGCTGCTTTAATGGAATTGATTCCGGTGAAGAGCTTGGTCAGTAAAAGCCTCCATGAAAGCTCTGTTCTTGGCTTTGAGATCCTCCATTTTTTTGAAATTGTATTCCTCTTTGGTGGCTTTGGCTTTGGCGTTGGGCTTGAGCTTGCAAATGCCATTGTTGGAAGCGGATTTTGGTTGAAGCTCAGAGGCTGATGACCTTGTGGAATGTCCTGACCAGCTTGCTCCACTTGATCGGAGCTTCTGAGCTTTAAATAGTCTACAAGAAGAAGATAACAAATGAAAGAGAGAGAATCGGAGACCAAAGAGGCGACAGAGGAGGGAGATGAGATCTGCAACTTTGCTTTGGTGGGGGAGATAGATAAGGAAATGACCAAAATACCCATCTAAAATTAGCACGTGGCATGATAGTTAACGCCGTCATGGATGGCAGGTACAAATGTTGGGTCGGGCTGGCTATTTGGGGTACCAATATGATAGTTTTGAAAAGTTGGGTATGAAAATTTAGAATGGGTCATAGTTGGGGTACTGTTTATTTTTTTTTTCCCATAAAGAAACCAAAAATCTTGCATCATTGTTTGAAATATGAAGAAATCAACTAACAATTAAATGTTTGAAAGTGAAACTCGTTTGCAATAAAAGATTAAGAAAGCAAACAAATAATCTCTACAATATATTGAGAAAGCAAATAAATAATGTTAACTATGGAAAAGCCCTCTTGCTCTCTAGATACACACACACACACACACACACACACACACTCCTTCTTGGCTAAGGACGTCCTTACCTTAGCTTTAGGAACAGATTTCCAGTTTTTGACCACTTTGCGATCTCATATTCATATCTTAACCGTTCAGTTCTTAAGTCTTAATGTATAGATCATCTCTGCAAAATTTCAACCAAATTGATAATCGTTAAGACATTCAAAAATGCAATTTACAGTAATGGACACGAACAGTTCCGGTTCGACAAATTCAGTTCGTTCATTGGTTTAATCGAATTTGATACCTTAACGATCATCAATTAGCTGAAAATTTGTAGAAATGATCTACATATTATAGTTTAAAAACTGAACGGTTGAGATGATGAAATGTGATCGAAAAGTTGGTCTAATGCCCTATCCCTAGGAAAGACAAAAAAAAAAAATGATCCCTTAATGGAAGGGCCATATATATATAATATATATACAGTCCAGCTACGGTGCGGACGGTATGGACTTCCGGTTTTCACCCTCTTTTCGATCACATTTTCACATTTTGACCGTTCAGTTTTTAGGTCCTAATGTATAGATCAGCTCTGCAAAATTTCAGCAAATTTAGTGATCGTTAAGACAACCAAAACTGCAAATTACAACAATGTACACGAACGGTTCCAGTTTGACAGGTTCGGCTCGTTCATTTAAATTGCATTTTTAGATGCCTTAACGATCACCAAATTGGCTGAAATTATGTAGAGATGATCTATACATTAGGACCTAAAAACTGAACAGTTAAGATCAAAATATGTGATCGGAAAGTGGGTGAAAATCGAAAATCCGTACCGAAATTTTAGTACAGACGTCCGCACCTGAGAAAAATCCTATATATATATATATATATATATATATATATATATATATACATGACCCTTCTAGTGAGGGATCCATTTTTTTGGTCTTTTTTAGGGATAGGGGATTAGACCAATTTTTCGATCACATTTCAACATTTCAACCGTTCAGTTTTTAGGTCCTAATATATAGATCATTTCTGCAAATTTTCAGTCAAATCGGTAATCGTTAAGGCATTCAAAACAGTGATTTATAATTATAAGTATGAACGGTTCAAGTTTGACAGATTTGGTTCGTCCATTGATTTAATCTAGTTTAATACATTAACGATCACCGATTTAGTTAAAAATTTGTAGAAATGATCTACACATTATGACCTAAAAACTGAACGGTTGAGATGTCAAAATGTGATCCAAAAAGTTGTCTAATGCCCTAACCCTATAAAAGACCAAAAAGAGGGATCCCTTAGTGGAAGGGCCCTATATATATATCACTCACCAAAACAGCTTTTAATTTCTATTTGTTTACCAGCAGGAATTCAAACTAGCCTACCAATTATATAAGCAGACTATAAGAGAACAAGAAAAATAAATTAAGTTTATGACCCAGCGACATACTATTTCACTTGCAAATGAAATGGCCAACTCAGAGGACGCTTCTCATTGAAAAGAACTTGGTTTCCTGCTGTGGAAGTAGTCAGAAGCAGAGGATAGAAATGACAAGTGGGGGCAGTCCTCCAGACGCAAGGTTTCCAATGAAGGACACTCAAAATCAATAGTAGCACTTCCCTTGTACAACATTGGAAGATCTAGCAACGCTAGGTTCTTCAATTTTGGAAGTACGGTCTTCTTGTTGTTCAATGTTTCTCTCCTTGCTTCGATTACTCTTTCCAAGACAGTGAGAAATTTCAGTCCACGAAACCTCCCACGGTCATATTCCGCAAGAATGTTACTTAACCCTCTGCATCTTTCATAACGCAGCCTCTCAGTATTCTTTACCACAGTGTTGACAAACCAGTCCGAAAAGGTTCCTATGGTTGTGTCAGTTTTATCAAGACTCAAGTATCTGCAAGTTTGACCAGATTGAAATTCCTCAATGGGACGCCTTCTATTATGGTTGCTAGAAATTCTAATATCAAAGTAAACCCAATTCGGTTCGACCTTAACACTCTTAGGGATACAATTTGCATCTGATATGCAAACTTTCAAAACGCTTAAATATGATAAACCAGCTAATTCATCAAAGCCAACATTAGTTTCTTCTCCTTCTCCATCAATTTTACTCCCCCAGTCCAAAAATCCACAATACTGCATGTACAGTTCTTCTAATTTATGCAACTTTGATATCACTTTAGATGGAATTGTGCCAATACATTCTTTCCTGGATCCAAAAGAGGGTCTACCACCATTAGTACTGACATCCAGCATCCTTAGATTGGTCAATTGTCCTATTTCTCTTGGCAATTCTCTCAGACCATTTGCTCTCATACTAAGAATCTCAAGCTTGTGAAGTTTTCCGATTACAGAAATGTCAAATATGTTCCCACAATAATCTAAATACAAAGCTTGAAGGTTGGTTAGGAAACTGATTGATTGGGGTAGTAATGAAATAAGATTGCAGCTAAGATCCAAGACTCTTAATTCATTCTGACTTGCGAAAAAAGATTTTGGGATCTCATTTAAAGAATAATTTTTTACGAGTAATAGAATCTGGATGTTTGGACATACCAACTCTTCGGGTAGCTCGTAAATTTTGTTCTGCATTAGTGACCTTATCAATGGCTTGTTTTGTTGCTGCAAATGCTTCAAAACCTCCGATGGACAATTTAAACTCAAGTTCAGTAGGTCGCAATTTATTGCACACAGATTCCTCAATGGCATCCAAAAGTTCTCTTTCAGTTCTGCAAGTAAGCATTACGGGTCAAAAAATTATCGGGAAAATTAATGATAAATCGAAAAGCACAAGTATTACTAATTAAAAAAGAGTTTCATCATGCTTACCTATAATTCTGTGTGTGCCATCCAGAGAAATTTGCCACTTTTTTTAAAGCATCTCTCCACTGCGGCACCTTCTCTGATCTTTGTTGCTCTGATTTTTCATGCTTAGTAAAAGCATCCCCGAAACTCCTCTTCTGATATCGTACATCAGTAGGTTCCACATAATAAAAAAGTGGCAGAATTCTATTGTTGTCTTCTTCCATGCATTCACAAATGTTTCTAAGTTCCTCCAAACACCAAGTGGAAGAGGCATAGTTTTGAGAGAGAACAATAATTGCCAACCTTGATTCTTTAATTGCCGTTAGGAGAGTGGGAGAAATAACATCCCCTACTTGAAGGTCTTGGTCATCCATAAATGTTTTGATTCCTCTCCTGTTTTGCAGTCGATCGTATAATTCAAATGTAATACCCTTGCGAGTGTCTGCACCCCTGACACTCAAAAACACATCATGCTTCCACCGAGGAGCTGATGATGAAGGAAGAGATGCAGAGGCTCCAACATCAACCGGTTCTTGATTATCCTCTGACATTGGCCACAACCATGTAACTTATCAAGTTAATATATGACAAATAACCTGCAATGACAATATATCATTCAAAACAACTCCTAGATCAAGCATATTAGAAAAAGAACCCATAATAACCTTTGAACTTACAAGTACAAGTGATCTATTAAATCAAATGGATTCTGAACTAAAGGCCTGGAAGTCCTTTAATCGTTTCTTTCAACATTTAATCTTTTCTTCCAACATTTAATCAACTAAAGCTTTTCTTTCAAATTAATATGAAATTGGTGTTCCATAAAAGCTAGAACATTTCGCTCTACAAACCTGAAAAACTGCTCCAATCTAAGGATCGCAGCAAGCCAGCAATGGCAATTTCGTCCTCACCTCGCCAGTGATTGAAGAAACGATTATGAGTTTATGACTGTCTCTGCCCAAACGACTGGAAGTCCGTCTGAGCTTCTATTTCTGTTTTAGTTGACTGGGTTGCTCTCCTTTTACTAGTTTCTGCTGTAAACTAGGTCGAGCAGTATCCTTTCTTACTTATATTGGAGCCCAAAACCATTTGTAAGTTATTGGACCAAGGTTTTGGGCTCCTTTGGGGCTTGGGCCTGTCCCTGAATGGACATTTCCAGTTGTCCAAAAAAAAAAAAAAAAACAGAAGAAGAGGTTTTACAGCATTTTCACACCATATGCTAGCTTGAGGCAATTATTGGTGTATCTGGTCCTAGGCATTTTCACCTGAAGTCATCGAACTTGGTTTTTAGACTTCTAGTCTTTTAGAGGACTCGTTTCTTAACCTATGAAACCATTCTAGCATCAACCTAGCCATAACACTACCTGATGTAAATATCGATACTTTGTTAACGTTTCATTTAAACACTTCAATTTTGTGATCGGGTACATCTCAAAACATTTCACATACACACAAGCAATAAGAATGTCTTGATATTTCCAGATTTCATACAAGAATTCAATCCAAAATTAGCCGGCCACCCTAAAAATAACACCATAAAACTCATCTCATTGAAGCTCCAATCAATCTACTGAATCTGCAACTTCCACACTCGATAATGGTGGCTTGAATTATATATTGACGCCAACTTCAATGAGGAAATTCATGGAGGCAATAACAATGGATTACGAGTGAACAGAGTTCTGGGTGGAGAACAAAGTGTACATGGGGACCAGCAGTCTCTTTTACGAGGGGAGAACAACATGAAAGCAAATGTGACCACGACTTTCTAGTATAGGACCAGTGCATAAGCCCGCGCGATTCTGCGGGTTTCTTTACTTCCCGGATTGTATTCGTAACATATTTCATACTTCAGCTGACTGCATATGCATCCTACATACAACCAAGGAATCGCTTAATATATAAAGAAACAATGTCAAAAAAAAAAAAAACATCCGGAAACCATATAATCTTCTTATATCAGTCCAACCACAGAACTTATTACTCGTAAAAGATTTGCAATCTTGAAAAGCAAGCCAAATAGCATTACTTACGACAGCTTCCACAGGTAGCTGTACAAGTGACAACTTGTACTCTCACAATTGTAACGGAATGCATATCCTCACCTGCAGAATTTACATTGGCAATCCATCAGTACAACAAAGAAACAACCTGGAAATCCACACCCGCGCCAAAACAACTTTGATGATGAACAATATTAAAACAAAAAACATTATATATACACCCAAAGAGAGTTAATCTAAGTTGAAGGAGTCATATTTGATAGGATACGAATAAGACACAACAAAATAGTCACTCCACAGTTCAACACATTTTGATACTTGTACTCCATTTTAAGTGGTATCAAGTGGAGATCAAAAATCATTCCCTTTAAAATGAAGAAACTAACATGTTCCACTTATGTACCAAATAGACACTATTCCCCATTAGATAATTACTATCTTTCACAGCTAGCTATTAACACCAAAAACATCTATATATGAGGCTGCTAGCAGAGAACCAAGTTCAGTTCATCACCTGCACTTCATGTATGAGCAACCAACCGACTTTTTGACATGGAACATACAGCTTGGACACCACCTCCTGTTCTGGCTCTGCGCCAGTTCATCAACATAACAGAATACTTTCCTTTTGTTGAGCCTGAAGTTTCATTTCAACCATTTTGTAGTGCTAAAGACAGCAAGCCAAATTGCCAAAAACAGTACAACACCATTAAATTTCAACTTCCATGTCTTTTAAAAAAACATTACCAATATTTGAGAAGAACTTGAATAAGCTTCCAGTATGATTCAAACAAAAAAACAAAAGCAGAGCAAAAGCAAAAGCTTAAATTTGGATTCATATATTCATTCATTTCAATCCCAATTAAGTTTTAGCAAATCAGCTGTGCAAAGTATTAAACTTGGGAAATTGAATAGAACTATAAGAGTCATAACCCCAATGGTCAACATGAAAAATATTGTGTCTTTAAGAAAAGAAAGTAAAACTTAATGGGCAAACCTTTCTGGGAAAAAAGATCAAGAAACTGCCTTTCACAAAAGGCCTTTCATCCTGAAAGAATTTTCTTGTGTTCCACATGAGAAAAATTCAAGTTTCAAATCTACAATTCAGTTAACATTTCATACAACAACTCGGAAGCATTCAAAAGCAGCATTACAAAATGAATCTAAACATTAAATATTCCAATATTAATATTGAATTACAGAGTTTATAAATTAGAATTGGAATTCAAACTGCAAGCAATAAGACATCCATGGCAAGCTCAACTTCTAATAGAACCTAACCCTAGCATGTCATTGAAGATGCAGTAACAATCATGACATTGATCATAAGTCATAACAAATGCATAGTATCCAATGGAAGGATCAGACCTTTTCGAGAATGCGTTGAAGCCGCTGAATTATGTTCTATTCGTACTCACCACCCTCGCTGAAGACTTCTTGGCAGCAATCATGTAGATTTTACCCTACCTGAAATTTAAACAGAAAGATAAGTTAACGTGATCCGAAAATCAACTGTAAACATTTGGATATGATGGGCTTAGAATATATCTATGAATACCTCAAAGTTCTGTTCTCCTAAACTGAGACAAAAGTTTTTGCGTCTGTAGTTCATTATCTCTAGGCAAAAGTGCATTATCATAGATTTTTAAAGAAGGGATGGTTACAGACTCTGGCTATATATTCAATCAGGTGGGAATTTCAGGATTTTGAAGAAGCAACAATGGAATAATACCAATGGTGATGGCTAGTGAAAAGTATGAGATATCCAACTACCTCACACACACAGAGATACACAATCACAAACTCCTGATAATTTAGACCTACTAAATTACCTTGTTCCTGGGCTCAAAGACTGAGCAAGCAGGAGAATGATACAATACTAAGTAAGCGACTTCTGAGGCCAGTATCAAGGTATATATAATAAAATGTACAAAGGAGCATGGTATGATAGTCCATGATTCATGTAATATATGTCGTAATTGAATAACAACATATGAACTTCAACAGCAATTATATATGTACATGCTTCGAATAAGACTATATATGAAAATCAACAGGAATCACGTGTATATTTCTCAGTTGCTTGTTTTTTTTTAATCTGCAGTCCCTAAACAACTAAACCAATTCAACTAAAACGAACTCACTATGAGTACAGATAGAATCCAAAAAGTGAAGTGAGTTGAAGCAAGCAGAATTCGGAAGGCAGTGGAGATATATTCACCCTGAACAGAAACCTTCTTTCTTTCATTGTTCTGTGACCAAACCAATTCAAGTAAACAAATTCAGTATATTGGTTTTTTTGGATCTGCAGTCCCTAAACAACTAAAAGAAATGAAATCAAGTTCTCAGCTGCATAACAAAGAGAAGGAAAACAACTATACCAATTCAAAACAACAAATCCAAAGACTGAAGCATGGTCAGAAAACGATAGCACCTAAATTCAGAATATCTTCCACGTTTCAAAAACATAAAATCAAGCACACATGAGTATGACTGAAGAGGAGGTTAATGGATTTGAATTTATTTACTAATTCCTTGCTTACACATACTTACTGGGCACAGCTCATGGCTTATTTCTTCAAGTGTCTTTTTGGGTTTTCCATGTTACCTGAAAAATGTAAAATTTCAGGACAACTTTACCATTTACTGCTTTTACCATTGTTACTGGAAGTAGAAAGAAATGGTATGACATAAGATTTAAAAGATACCAGGGATCCAATGGCTTGCCTAGTATGCTTGAGTTCATCCCAAGCTGAACCTGCATATTGCATTTTCGTTTATTCAGTAAGAGTTTATAATACAATAAGGCAAGATAAAAATATCAAGGTACCTCATCTGTTGCTTTATAGCTCCAATGCTCCAGCTCAATCAAACCAGCTTTTATATATTCCCCATTACTAAACGCACAGCACTCTAGCTTCCACCATTTGCTTTTATACACAGTTCATAAAAATTTGCATTATCCTCAGCATTCCTTTTGCTTCTTTTCGCATTCAGCAGCGTTACGATCCAAGCACAGTAGAAAGTGGAACTACAAGGAGTTCCCTGCCAATGAGCACGACGATGGTTATAATCACATTTGGAGAACCAAATACCCCATATCAAAGTGTGCACTTAATTATCTAAACCATATATTGACACAGTTACACTCGCAATGCATTTAGTTGCTCTGCTGCATATATAACATGGACATGAAGAGCTTGGGTTCACAGTCGTGCTATTATGGCTCGTTTTGGCATCAAAAGAAATAAAGAGACAAATATAAGTTGATGTGAAGTAATTATCAGAGTATTATAAATGAGAAGCCATTTAATTAGTTTATGAATTTTAACAAGTGGACGTCTCAAGTTATTATATGCAAAAATTCACATAAAACATAATATCAACCACTGTTTAGCCAAACACAGAGCATGGTAGAGCAACAAGAATTTATAGGTATAAATTTGAAGGACAAAAATGAGATTAGAACCAACCAGAATATATAGAGCACAAGTGGTGATTCTCACAGAAGCAAAAGCAATTAGGGTACAATTGATGGTAACCCAGATTTAGATTTAGTTGTAAGAATGCCTGAAATTCAAATCATAGTACAAGAATATAGTAAAAAAATAAAAACATGAAATAGTTGAATATATAAATGGTGTTTGCAAATGTATTCATATACAATTATACATCATCACATCCGATCAAAATCTAAAGTTGCACAGATATGTAAATTCAACTTACTGCACTACCTAGTCCAGAAATAGAAACCTAAAGCAACTTACAAGCCTAATGCTACCAGAAGTAAATACATCTAGTCACAAAGTTGACGTTTATTCCACTGGTATCTAGTCAAAGAAGAAAAAACTGCATGATATTGTTGACTCAACGTCTTGAGCAGGTTAATTCATAGAAACCTCTTCAAAAAGCTATAAAGCTTTGGTTGGTTCCATGCCATTTCAACGGCTTCATACTCAAATACATATTAATGAAGAAAATGGTACTTGCAATAAAACCAGATATCAAAAAGTAGACATCTGTACCTTCCAATTTGAGATGGCCCATTCCATTCTTTTGGGGGAATGCTCCAAGATCAGAGTCACTTTCAAGAAAGAATCCATTCCCTTCTGATAGAGCCACCTGGACACCAACAAACCACTGAACATGTTACAGCATTCCAACAACATTTTTGTCAAGCAAAGTATTATGTACCGAGTTCAATTAGCATAAAAACCACAAAGTCGGGCCAGGGAGGGAAGTATACACATCTCAAAAACAAGGATTTATTTATTAAACTGGAACCTTAAATAAAAAATACCTAATGAGAGTTGATAGTACAAATGGATATACCTTTTATGAGCCAATGAATCGAACTCATTGGGAGCGGGGGTAACCCTCCACTGAGAGCACAACCTAGACTCCACCTTCCCAGCAATGACTCTGAATAGAAAGCTAGACTCAAATTAAGCTATTAAATTCAAAAGCTTTACCATGAATTGTCAGAATGGAAAACAGAGCCCTTTTGGTGAAATTAATGAAAGTATCATCAGTTTCACTACTTAAAGTAACAATAAACCAAATGTCTACATTAAAATTATGTATGGTGCATATACCTTCAGTGACTTGCCATGAGACTCCATCTACACCCCTTCAATACTTTCAATTACATGAGCCAACTTGATATTTTGATTCCCCTACCAACTTGATATTTTGAATCCCCTAAAAAAACATAACAGGGAGACGAATGTCATAAATAGAATAACTACCAATAGCATATATATATAACTCATCAAAACAGCTTTTAGTTTCTATTTTTTTATTAGCAGAAACTCAAACTAGCCTACCAATTATATAAGCAGACTATAAGAGAAAAGAAAAATGAATTAAGTTTATGACCCAGCGACATACTTATACCCTAGTTTGCTGAGTAGCAGAGAATGACGAGGAGCATCATTGAAAACGACTTGGTTCCTGCTGCGGAAGTAGTCAGAAGCAGAGGATGGAAATGACAAGTGGGGGCAGCCAAACAGACTCAGTTTTTCCAATGAAGGACACTCAAAATCAATAGTAGCACTTCCCTTGTACAACATTGGAAGATCTTCCAAAGCTAGGTTCTTCAATTTTGGAAGAATGGTCTTCTTGTTGGTCAATGTTTCCCTCCTTTCTTCAATTACTCTTTCCAAGACAGGGCATTCGGATACAATAAGGTCTTCCAATTGAAAAAGACACTGAGCTACATCAAATGTGAAGAGGCTTCCCTGGAAGTTGCAATTACGAATGACCAATTTCTTTAGAGCCTGGAACATTCCATGTGGAGCAGGACCATTACATATGCTTGTTACGACATCTAGATACCGTAAATCCATCTCTCTCAGATTTGTTTGATCTGGCTCAAAACCTTCACATCCAAACACATGTTCCACTTCACTTGACTCACAGATTAGTTTTTCCAGTTTTGGTAGCTGCTGCAACAATTTAGATGGCAACAGTACATTCCCCAAGATAGGACACTTAAGGACCTTCAATAATTTCAGACTGCAGAGAGATCCTGGTGGTAACTCACCAACACATAACTGCTTCAAGTAATCCAGGTATTCCAGATACAACTCTTCCAAATTCTCAAACACAGGCATATCTAGAACACATGTTATTGCATTCATCAATTCTTTCAAGTTCTCACCGCAACCAATTACAGAGAGAACTTTCAATCCATGTAACCTTCCACAGTCATATTCCACAAGAATGTTACTTAACCCTTTGCAGTAACTATAAAGTAGCCTCTCAGTATTCTTTACCACAGCGTTGACAAACCAGTCCGGACAGATTCCTATGGTAGTGTCAGTTCCATTAAAACTCAAGGATCTACAATTATGACCAGATTGACTGTTCGAAGTGAAATAACTGTTGCTGCAAATAGTAATATCAAAGTAAACCCAATTCGGTTCGACCTCAACACTTATAGGGATGCAATTTGCATCTGACATCCAAACTTTCAAAATACTTAAATATGATAAACCAACTAATTCATCAAAGCCAATATTAGTTTCTTCTCCTTCTCCATCAATTTTACTCCCCCACTCCCAAAATCCACATTGCATGTACAGTTCTTCTAATTTATGCAACTTTGATATCACTTTAGATGGAATTGTGCCAATACATCCATTCGTGGATGTGAAAAGGAATCTATCAGCTCTAGTGATATCCAGCATCCTTAGACAGGTCAACTGTCCTATTTCTCTTGGCAATTCTTTCAGAGCATTTCCTCTCATACTAAGAATCTCAAGCATGTTAAGTTTTCCGATTACAGAAATGTCAATTATGTTCTTGCAGTAATCTAAATACAAAGCTTGAAGGTTGGTTAGGAAACTGATTGATTGGGGTAGTAATGAAATACCAGTGCGGCTAAGATCCAAGACTCTTAATTCTTTCTGATTTTGGAAGAAAGAGTTAGGGATATCATTTAATGAAGCATTGTCTTGCAGTAATAAAATCTGGAGATTTGAACATACCAACTCTTCGGGTAGCTTGCAAATTTTGTTCTTCATTAGTGAGATTGCAGAGTAGCCCTTACGTGCATCAATCCTTGGCCAATTCTTCAATTCACAGCCAACTTTCACCAAGAACCGCGGGCCGTCTTCAGATAATGATATCAATATTGCCATATCCCGAATGACATCATGCATCCTTACACATACGTCATGTCTAGAGTCCAAAAGCAAGCTAGAGTCTTTAAGGGCCTTCACCGCTGAATTTGTTGTGGCGCGGGCGTCTAGCATGTCGGAATCTTGAAACATTCCTTTCCCAATTCCATAATTGAGCAAGTATTCAATTGGGATATCATAATCTTCTGGGAACAGGCAGCAAAGCAAGAAGCATGATTTCGAAACATCAGATTTCAAGTAATCATAGCTTAACTTTATGCATTTGAACACATCTTCCTCAGCTTCAAGGACGGGGGGTTGAGACGCTTTTAGCCTTCGAGCAGCTTCTTTCCATCTGTCCAAACCTTCACCTCGAAGGGCCCTCGCAACTGCTATCAAAGCAATAGGAAGACCAGCGCATTCTCTAGCCACCTCACTCGCTACATCATAGAAATTGGATGATTTGTCAAGAGGGTACTTCCTCGCTTCCTTCACAAATAAGCACCGAGAATCTTCTTCTGATAAGATATTGAGACGTATGTTTGCATGGCAATCCATGGAACGGCAAACATCCAATTTTCTGGTGGTCAGTAGAACTTTGGAATTGCATCTTTGAAGATCGTTGTGGCTCGGAATTCCAATGTCTGAAAACTCTATTCTCTTCCAAATGTCATCCAAGATTATGAGGATCCTGGTTCCTCTCATTATTTTCTTCTTCAATTCACGGGCTCTTACAATTTCTGTCTTCTCCTTGAGTTCAAAGCCCAGCATTTCTGCAAATGTCTGTTGAATTTTCATCAAGTCGGGGTTTTGGGATACTGTTTGGCTCCAAAACCAGCTGGTGTGCAAACAGTCTCTTTTGAGCGAGTGATTGCGCAGGCGTGCCAGCACCGCGGGGTGCAGTCGTTGGGGTAGTCCCGTGACCTGACTTCTTCTTCAAGCGCTGTGGACGAGGAGAGCACCAACCTCATCACAGGTTCTTTTCCTGCCTTTCGGAAAAGGACTTCTTTGCCTTACGCGGGTAAGGGCTTCAGTTGTGATCTCTTTGCGTTCACCGAATCGATACTTAGTGTTGTAGACTAAGCAGAGCAATCACTGGGAAGTTGAGAGAAGCACGGGTTTGCTAAAGCGTGACTTTAGCTTCGCTAGGTTGCGAGGGCGTTACCCTTGCTTCGCTGGAAGTAACAGTGGCAGTTGTTCTAGCAGTCAGCTCGCGAGGAGACTGGGACTGGAAGTAAGGTCGCCGGGTTGATCTGGTGATGCTGACAGTCGGCTCGTGAAGAGACTAGGACTGGTGCGCGGTCACCGGGTTTCAACGAGGTTGAAGGTTTGCTCCAGGGAGGCTTTGTAATCGCTAGGATTGATTGATTTGAGAGAGGTCCTTTCTGTATCGTCTTTAGCCTCTATATATAGGCT